>JAWNNJ010001390.1:0-13047 GCA_035045125.1 Hypselothyrea guttata
AATTTTTATGCATTTTTTAAGAACGTAATTCCTGATTAGTTTTCTCTCTGTGTAGTGGCTGCTGCTGCTGCCCATTATCCTTTTCGCTTTTCATACATAAATCGCTGGCGTGCTGACTGCGCGTTCGTTGAACCCGGGGCACGTTGCACGTACGAGTTGCACGGTCGTCGACTGCTACGGGTATACACACCCAATACGGAAAGCGAAACACACATGGAGCATACGACGACGGCACTACGAAGGTCCTCAGCGCCTCAGCTCCTTTCAGCTCAGCATTGGGTTGTGGTCTTGACAGTGTGCAGTTTTCTGCACTCTCGCGCGGCCGACGCTTGACGTCGACGCCAACGCCAGCTGCGCAGTGACTGCGGGCAAGGACCCTGCATTGAGAAGGCGCAGGCGCCAGGCATACAAAATTTCACTTTTAATTTTTTGCACAGAACTCTGCCGCGAATGCTGGAGAGTGACAACAACAGACTGCTGACTATTGCTGCCTCTGTCGCTGCCGCTGCTGCTGCCGCTGCTGTTGCCGCTGCCACTGCTGCTGCTGTTGCGTCTGTCGCTGCTGCTGTTGCTTTGTTGTTGTTTGTGTCTGGCTGTGGCATATCGAGTGGAGCATTCGCTCGGCATTACTGCCAGCGTATTTCGGAAGGTTATTGAACTGCAGCAGGCGCAGCAGCAGCAGCGGCAGCGACAGATGCAGAGGCAGAGGCAGCAGCCAGGGCTTTTGCCTGGCAAAAACTTTCTCAGCATTCTTTGGTGGGCTAGGACATGGTCAATCCACTGTCCAGCCTGGCAAAAAAAGCAAAAGTTGAACCTTTTATATAAGTTGGATGCAAACAAAAGGCCGATAGCTTGTTAATAAATATTTTTTCAGTCATCCAAAATAGTTTATATAACGAAAATACTTCATAAAATACCATTCCAGTATTTTAAAAATTTGTTTCAAATTTTTTTATAGGTAATATAAATATTTTAGAAAATTATCACAAAATCTAGCAGCTTTTATTGATTTTTATTTTATAAAATATTAGACTACAATAAATATTTAATATACCCAAAATGTTAAATAAATATTTATAAAATGTTCAATTATTTTTTGTTGCATATTTCAAAAAGTCTTAGAAAAAATCGTATTATATCATTTAAATATTTTCCTATTTATTTTAGATGATTTATATAAAATAAATATACTCTTAAATAAAAAAATATTTATATAAGTTTATATATTTTATAATTTATATAATATTCCAATATTAACAAGCTGCATATGCTTTACGATGTTTTGTCTAAATATTTAGTAGAATTTATTTATTTAAATTATTATTATTTAAAGAGTTAAATCTTTAAAAATGTTTTTATAATTAATATTAATGGTTTTGAAATTTAGTATTTGCTATATATATTTTAAAATTTATTAATTTAATTTTGTATTTGACTTGTATAAATTGTTTTTTATAGTCAAATAATTTGTCATCGCATTTACCTTTGCTTCCTTGTCTATGCAGCTTTGCTCTCTGTTCAAACTCCCTCTATATAGATTCGTATGTATTTTATTTGGACTCAGTCTCATCGTTTAGCTCAAGTATTGGCCCACACGGATTTTAAACGCGATTTGAAGAAACTGATTATGGCAAATAGATCGCGTATATAGATACGATTGAAGTATACAGTTCCACGTACGTCTGAACACATGGCACTTGGATCTGATTTAGTATATAGTATAACTTAGATGTATAGCAATATATAAATGTGTATATTTATATATGTGTGTATAGATATATGGATATATAAAGTGGTAACTTATCCGCTAACAGCTTACACTTAAACACGGCACTAAATCGATTTTTTTATGCAGTTGAACACATTTGTGGTATATGCTTAGAACATTTTGCATAATTTACATATTTATTGCAATATTTTCAATTGATTTTCATTTCGATTGCAGTTGGTTTTTTTATATTTTTTTGTATTTTTTTGATTTTTTTTTTTTGTTTTTTGTCCACGCGACGCGGCTGCTACGCCTGCCAGACATGACCTGCCCAACGCGCTAACATCCCGAGTCAGGACTGAAACGATTGCCCATGCAGCACTTGCCACATGCCACTTGCCTCAGTCGCTGCTGCCACTGCGGCTGCCGCTGCTGCTGCTGCGGCTGCAGCTGACGTCGCTGCCGTCTTTGCAGCAGCGTTTAATGCAGCCAAAACGCACACAGACAGTAAACAAGGGGCAGACACGAAGGGTTGGTTGAGGGGTTGGGGGGTTGAAGTGGGGTTGGCACTTGCACTTGGCATGAGCATGAACCCGAGGCACAATAACAACAATAACAAAAGGCGCAGGCAGCGCCACAAGGGCGGCGTCCGGAGTCGATTCACGCGTCTGCAAGAGACTGCACGGCGTACTCTGAGAGCTTTAGCGAGGGGCGAGGGGGCAGGCGACAGCAGAGGGTGTATATTGGGCTAGGTCTGACTAATCAAAATAGCAGTAATATTTAATGTTATTGAACGGCAAATGGTTTAACAAAATACGAAATTGAGACAGAAATATGACGCAGCTTTGTGACGATTTACACTGTCAGAAATTGCATTTTTTATTCACTATAAAAATCTATGAACTTGTGGATAATTTGAATTTTGTTTGATAGACTAAAATATCAAAAATTGCATTCTAAGTCCAGTTAAAAACTCAATATACCATTTTGCATTTGCTATTTTTATATCAATTTAATTTTAAGTTTAACTGTGATATTTATTTAAATATTTTAAATTTTTTAATTTAAACTAAAAGCTCAAATTGCTTAAATGTTAACCAGCTGCAATTTCTCGCAGTGCATGCAGCTGCATGTGCAGCTTTAGCTCAAAGCTTTTGCCGGCTATGACCTGCTCTCTCTCTCTCTCTCTCTCTCTTTCTCTGGTGCTCTCTCGCTGCAAAAGTTCACACACTGGCAACCCTAGGGTGGCTTTTGGCCTGCGACAGTTTGACAATGAACTACATGAGCTACAAACCGGAAGTGCTCACAAGAACATTATGCAAACTGCAGCAGTCAAAGCTTCAGCGCCAGCCAAAAAGCTTAACCCCAACAACAACAACAACAACAACAACGAGTTACAAAAATATGGCGGCATTTGCTTAAATAACATAAAGTATTGCAAGCACGTTTTTAATGTGTGTGCAACTGTAAAAATAATAAATGAAAGAACAAAGCGCTCATAAAACACCGTTAGATGGCTTGAACACGCATATATATGCACATATGTATATATGTACATATATATAATGTCATTTTGTCATAGTCAAATTACAATTACGGGCTTGGATTAAGTTTCGTGCCGGGCATAACGTAACGTGCTGCCACTTACGTATGCCTAACACGTAAATCAACATAATTTTAACAGAAAACAGAGTATAAGAAATAACTGCAAATTTTAATAAATTAAATAAACAACAATGAAGGGCGTACCAAAAAAAAAATTAAAAGCAAAAAAGTTGTAACAAATATAATAACAGAAGAAATAAAAAAATACCAAAATTGGAAGCACAAAAAGAAGCTTACATTAAGCTTTAATACACATAAAAAAACTAAAAAAAAAGCTAAATAAAAAGTCGTAATTCAACCAAATTTTTAACAGATAACAGTTAATAAAATAGCAATACTCAAATAAATAAATAACTAATAATTCGTATAAAAAAAAAAAAAACATAATGAAAAGTCGAGAATCAATTTCAAACAGCTAAAATAACAGTATAAATCAAATAAATAAATAAATAATAACATAGCTTGCGCACAAAATATTATAATTTAAATCATTAATAATTCAAAGTAAATACCAAAAAAGCTAAATAAAAAGTTGTTCATCAACAGGATTTTAACCGAAACAAATAAATAATAATGAAATGCGCACAAAAAACTGAAAATTAAACGTTATTACAAATAAAAGACAAAAAAGCTATATTAAAAGGCCTAAAAAAAAGTTGCTGCTGATCAGCGGGACGCTTTTTATCAGCATTCTGCTGGCGTCAATGTCACAGTCAATGCACAGCGGCAGCAACAACAATGGCGCCCACCCCCAAGCCCACAACAACAAGAGCAACAATAGGAACAACAATAGGCAGCGACACCAACAATGGCTTGCATTTACAGCTAAGAGCAAACGCCACACGCGATAGTGTCGAAACAACAACAATAACAACACGAAGAAGAGTAGGAAGAGCGAGAGGCGCAAGAAGAGCGAGCAGCGCAAGCAGCGCAACAAGCGCAGCAGCAGCAGCAGCAGCAATAACAACAACAAGGTGACACAGAACCTGTCGCAGCAAAAGTTCAACAAAAGCAGCGACGCGTCGCAGCCGCCGCATGCGTTCGTGCGCGCTTCGGCTCGGCTCAGTTGACGCTTCGGCTTTGTATTCGGCTTCGGCATCGGCTCGAACGCATGCGCTTGCGCTCTCAGCACAAACGGGCACACACACGAAGCCTCTCCTCTCGCTCCGCTCTCTCGTTCTCTTCTCATCTGCTGCGCTGCCGCTGCGCTGCTAACGCGCTTGAGTAGGTCGGTCATTGAACTGACGAACTTGTTTTCTTTTCGTGCCTCTTTGTCGCTCGCTGTCTCGATTCTTTCTTTCTTTCGCCTGGCCATTGCACACTTTCTTCCTGGTCTTGCCTGCCTGCCCGCTCTTAAGCCACCTGTGCGTCGTGCGCTCTCTTTGCCAGCTCTCTTAAGTTCGAGCGCATGACTTGCAGTTGGCCATGCAAGCAGCAAGTGCAGCTTGTTGCGTGCCTCTTCGTCTTCTTGTTGCTGTTGTTGTTGGTTGCATGAAATGCAGTTAATATGTGGAAATTCTTGAAAATTAAACTATAAAGAAATTCTTGCCAACAAATAGCAGACATTTGAGGTTAGGTGCGTTTGTTTGATATCAAAGCCAAGAATTACCTTAGGTTCTCCCAGGGAACTACTTTGGTTGTGCTGTTCGACATTAACAATTTCTAGACCCTATAGTAGTAGCTCTATGGTACTCCCATTTGCTATGAAATAAATTCAAATCTAAATTTATGCGTATCAATTTTAAAGTTAAATTTAGGATAGGTTTTTTTTTAAGAATATTATACAAATTTAAAATATTATATTAATTATTAAATATTGGAAAATCATAAGAATTTCATACAAATTAGACCATGTAGTACTTTAAATAAGTGCAAGGGGTTCTATAAAGTTTGAGTATGTAGGAAATGTACATATTGATGATCAGGTCTATCCGTCTGTCTGTCCGTACCTATAAACGCCTAGAACTCGGAAACTATCAAAGCTATAGCCACAAAATTTGGTATTTAGATTCTATTAAGCAGTAAGACGTTCAAGTTGTGTTAAAATTCTGATAGCTCTTACTTTTTCGAGGAGAATTGCAAAAAAAAACACAACTTCCAGAATTTTAAAGCGACAGGCTTAATATTTGACATATAGATAGTTAATAGCATTCTATATCCATGTTCTGAGTTGTATAACAATCGTATAGGAAACAGCGAAGGTAATAATTAGATAAAATGAATAAAAATGATAAATATTTTATATTTGATTTTTATTTAAAACTGAAAAAACGACCTTAATTAAGCTCATTTTGCCGCTGCTAATCTACAGCTGCAGCCAATCAGTGTACTTGCAACAATTCTAATTGCTGCTGCGAAAGCAAAAGGCAAAGCCCCCAGCCAGAGGCAAAGTCGCTGCGAGTCAATAACCCCGTTGCAAGTTGGCTGCGGCTGTGGCAAAAAGAGTAAGAGTGATTTGATTCCCTTTTCATGACGTGAAAAGGCCGCAGCCTTAGAATAGTTTTCTTTTTTGCTCTGTTCCTAACCAAGTGCATACAGTCTGCAGTGTTGCATGCCGCATGCAGCATGCAGCAGCAAGAACTTGTTGTTGGCGGTGCAAGAACCTCCACCATGCGCATTTGCCAGTTGAACGCCCTTTTCACGGCAAATGATTCGCAGTCGACTGCGCCTGTACCTGCCCCAACCTCAGGGTCTCCACATGCCCCTCAGGCCGCCCCTCGCAGTTGCTGCTGCTGCTGCTGCGGCTGCTGCTGCTGTTGCAGGATGCCTTTTAGTAAATTGCAGAGTTGAACTGGTTTGCTGCGCTTAAGCGGCAGATTCACTTTTTTTTGTTGGTTTGCTCACGCCCTTGCAACAGCAGCAGCAGCAACAACAACAACAACAACCCAACAATTCTAATGCCCAGACTCCTCCTGAGCAGAAGGCGATCGCAGTGCACGCTCTTGTTCTTGTTCTTGTTCTTGTTCGTGGCTGTAATGAAAATGAAAACCGTTGGGCTGGCCAGCAGCAAGTTCGTTGCCTAAGTCTTTTGTATTTGCAGTCATTGAACTCCATGCAGAGCAAGCATCAGTGACTGTGTGTGTGTGTGTGTTTATTGACATCACACAACGCCCCCAAGATATAAATAATGCTAAATAAATTTATGCAGAAATGTTCAAATTGCAACTGCAGCTTAAGATTAATTAATTTTGTCTTTATAGATGTTTATTTATTGAATTTATTTAATTTTTATAATTTTATATATCTATTCCCTTTATTTTATTTATACAAATTATGATATTTATTTTCGTTATTTATATAATTTATTAATGTATTTATTTGTTTTATTTACATATCTTCTTCATTTTATTTGTATTAATAACATAATTTATTTTTGCTTATTTATTTATTTTATTTTACTCATACATTTTTCTGCTGCCCCTGCCCTTTTTTTCCTGCCTTCTGTTTGCTTTTTCTCAGCCTCTTTTTACTGCCATTAAAAATCGATTTCAATTGTTGCTTAACGCTTAGCTCAGGCCCTCTCAACAGGTGGCTTTTGCGTCTTTGCCCAGCTGCAGCTAATGACCTTGATATTGAAATTGAGCTTTTTACTATAATATGCTTTTATTTGCCTCATGTCTTTGCCTTTTGCTTGGGCATTTTTGCTTTTGCTTTTTGCGTTTTGCTTTTACTTTTGTTTTTGCATTTTTGTGTTTATTTTGTTCATTCATCGCTCGGAAATCAACGTCAGCGCCACGTTTCGATTTCATTCCAAAATTGTTTTTGTTTAGACAATATATCACAATTTGATATACCCTATAAATAGTGTAAATGGGGTAAGCTAGTTTGTGACTTATTTTTAAACATTTACATAAAATATGTATAAAAAATATATTTTGTTATATTTTAAATACTTTTAACAGCATAAATATATTCATTTATTTATTCATTAATTTATTTATTTAGTATTACTTAAACAACCTTCTTAAATTTTCTCTAGTCTCTGCTCTAGAAAATTTCCTACATCTTATTCCTACTTTTAACTATCATTTTCATTTTCTAAATAAAATTTCTTTCTAACTCTGTTGAAAATATCAGCTTTTCAGCTATGCAAATACCGCCTGCCAGGGTATCTCGAAGTTGTGCTCTTTAATTATAGCACTTGTGTTGTTATATTATTGTTGTTATTATGGCGCGCGAGTCATTTAAAGTCAAAGTCAAGGTTTTTCTGCCTTACGTCGCCAATTATTTTCGCGTCTCTCTCGCAACTCACAACTCTACTTACATATATACACGGAGATTTATATATATAGACTTATACTATATAGAAATTGTGTTGTTGTTTCGCATTTGTTTAAGGCCAGAAACTGGTTTTGTCTAATTATTTTCGTTGTTTATTAAAAAATACAATATATATATAATTTTTCTAATGAAATGCTAGCTGGCGTTGACTCAACTGAAAGTAGACAATTCTTTTTTTTTATTATTCTTTTAGTTTATTATATTAGCTTGTTCTTTTCTTTACCAACGAAATTTCTCATAAATTCGCCTTAAGAACTTTTTTATACCATTTTACCAGGCGGACAGTAATTAATCACCTTTTGGGCTTTGTTTAATTTTTTATTTTTCAACTAAAAACTTGTTTTGGCTGAGGTTTTTTTGGCATATGCTGATGCTGGTGTTGATTATATAACTTAATGCATTAGCATAACTCACACTAGAAAGTCTTCAGCTGTGGTTAAAGCCTTAACATCATGGTTAAAATTAAACGCACTTATGTCCACTTTTGTTTAATAATACAGTATAAAAGAATAATTGACAAGTCGTAATTTGTTTTTATCTATTGACTAGAAAGTGTGAAATGTTGAAATTCAGGAATCGCATTTCTCCCCTCTGCAGCTGATAATTAACGCCAAATTCACTTGATGTGTCTTTTTAGCGCTGTTCAACAATAAGACTTAACAATTCAATTAAGTGGTATGTTTTTTATTGAAATGTCTGCTTATGCAATGACTTTTTTGCGTCTTCAGCCAATACAATTAATTTATAACTTTTTAATAGGTAACTTTTGTTCTGCTTGGTGTTTTTAATATTATGTAATGCTCTTGAGGCAGACCAGGAAGTTTCGCCTCTGAGTTCTGACTAATTTCACAGACTTATGTAAGCGTATATCATCATTAATCACAATAATCAAGTCATCTCGTATCAATCGTTATACTATGCGCTTAGCTGAGCTGTTAGAAGTATAATTAAACCGATATATGCCGAGTTTCTGCTGCGTAACAACTATTAGTTATAAAGTGTCTAAATAAAGTGGTTTATTTACGAAATTACTACAAAGACGAGGAGCTCTATCATGCAAAATATTGTTTGTTAGAATAATATTATTTCTAAACTTAAAACAATACTTTTTATTGCATTAATGAGCAGAGTTTCCATTTAGCTAAAGCAAATAATCTATGATATGTTGCGTAAGTAAATGTTCTATAATGTGATCTTAAAACAGATTCGATTTGTCCTCAAACTGTTTTCAAATTCTATATAATTTGCGTCTCATTCTATGTTTGCAACATTTTTCACAACATCTTTTGAAAGTTACGAACAAATAAAAAGAATATTCTTGCTTAACTTGTATTTGGATTTTTTAAATATGTTAAAAAAGCTTGAGAACCTATATAAACTTTTTTCCAAATACCCTACTACTTCTTTATACATTTTCATAATTTATCCGATTGTTATTGATAAAATTGAAATAGATTTTATATGATTTTTTTCGCATTATTTTATGCTAAAATATATTTTTATACTGATCTTTTTATTAGTATTATTAGTTTTTTCCATTTGAAGCTTGCCTTAACAGAACTTACGGGAAGCTCAGCGAAAACTGTTAATAGAGCTTTGCTTAACATAGCAATGCCTGTTAACATATGCTAAATATACTATTTCTAATTATACTAGCTAATTATACAATGCCAAAGTTCTACAATTTCTACTTTAATAATATATATGCATATAATTTGTATACAAATAAATAATTGTAAAAAATCAATTGCATTTAATGCATAAAATGGAAACTCACCATTTTCATTGTTTAAATGCATATCCGTGTTTTATTGTTGTTTGTTTGTTGTTGTTGTTGTTGTGGTTGTAGTTGTTGTTGCTGCTGCTGTTAATTTTAAATCCATTACGTAATAAATCCAAATGTTGTTGTAGTTGTTGTTTCACACTGTTTGGTATGCACATCATTTAGGCACTGAGCTGCATACTTGGCTTAAACTAATTGCCTAATTATTGGTATTACTTGGTATATTAGGCTAGATAATTTTGATATGATATGGTAACAGTCTTATCAATATATTTATATTTATATGAATTTACACTTGTTCTCAATTTGATTTTTATTGATATTTTTTGCACCCTTTTTTATGAAATTGTTGCACAGCGAATTTTAGAACATTTGTTATGTTTATTTGTTGTTTGTTTTGTTGGTTCTTTTGACTTCTGCTGTTGCTGCTGCTTCGAAGTCGTCTTCTTCTTCTCTGAGAAAGCAATAAAAAACGTAACGCGTGCTGCTTACGAAACCATGTCTCGATCGTTTTGTTGCTTACGGGAAACTGAACTACGGATGAGTCGCGTTGCGACTTCAATGTCGAACGACAGCAGCAGCAGCAGCAGCAGCAGCAGCAGCAGCGACGTCGTTAGTGGCTTCTACAGAGCAGCGCTGCTCGCAGACAGATAGACTTTTTTTCAGCATTTCATTACACGACACGCACACACACACACACACACCCATGCACACACAGACACACGCACACTTTCTACAGCAAGAGCGCGACGCTTCTTTCTCTTTAGCCGCAGCTCAGGTGTCTCAGGTTCTTGATCAAACACACACGCATACCAATGCGCAAGCAGCGCAGCTGCCGCGCAGTCGCTGCCTCCTTTTTACACAGAGAGCGCGCGCTGTCTCTTTAACCTGTGCATGTGTGTGTGTGTGTGGTGAGCGCAACAGCCCAGAACTTTCATTCAAGGTGAGTGTCGGCCTCTCTTTGGCATTGGCCTCGGCTACTCCTCGGCTGCTCTTCGGCTGCTGCTGCCGTTGACGCCGCTGCTGCTGCTGCTGCTGCTGCTGCTGGCAGCGTTCGCTCTCTTTGGCGGCCTGTGCTTTTTCGCAATAGTTCTAAACGCCTCTAACACAGTCACTCAAACGGCACGCTGAGCGCAAATTGAGCGTGAGAGCATAAAATTACAACACTTTTTTTGTCCAAGGCTTGGCGCAGCAGCAGCAGCAGCAGCGGCAGCGGCAGCGCAGCCTCGGCATTGATCTTGCTCTTTTGTTGTTGTTTAGAATCTGCGCGCAAGCGAAGCGCGACCAGCGCACAGTGGGTGAAATCAACGACAAATATAATTGAAATTAAATAAAATTCTAAAATATTAGATTTTTAATTTATTTTATAAAATGTTTTATATATCTTAAATGAATTACAGTAGAATCCGGTTATAACGACGCCGCTTATAGCGTCCGTCCGGTTATTGCGACGAAAACGGCCTCCGCTTATAACGCCTCCGCTTTTAGCGACAAACCGCTTATAACGACAAGATTTTTCACAATTCAACCGGATATTGCGACGTGCCGAACAAAAAAAAAAAACTTTAAAGAGAAAAATTTGATTTCTTTAACAATGCTAAAAGAAGCAAACAAAATTATGGATTTTGTGTTTTTTCAATACGAAAAAGAAACAAAATCATGGATTTTGTCTTACGGATATAACGACGAAAAATCGTCGGTCCTTTGAAAGTCGCTATAACCGGATTCTACTGTATTAATTTTTTTGTTTTGAATAAAAAATTAATTTGTTTTATTTTAAAACCTATGGCGAACATAGCATCCATAAAATAAAAAAAAAAATTTTTTTTTGCTCCTTTCGGATAGTGCGTCTGCCGGATATAACGACGTAAAATCGTCGGTCCCTTGAATGTCGCTATAACCGGATTCTACTGTATATTTAATACTTAGTGTTAATTTTTGATTATGTGATTTCTGCGCTTACAAAATAAAAAAATGTAATATAAAAAATATTTAAATATTTTACTGTTAACAATAACAACTATTAATACAAGCAACGTAAATATCGATACAAATTATGTAATACAAATTGTTTTTTAATTCTAACCGTAATCAATATAAATAGAAACCAAATTTAAATCGTTCTTGGTTTGCCGTTTCGCCCACTGTGCAGCGTCCACTTGTTCTCATTCTCTTAACCCGTTTCGCTCGCTCTGCTGTCGCCTGTAATTGCAGGCGTCGCGCTCTCGCCCACTCTCAGAGCCCAGGTGTACGAGTACAGAGTGAGTACATACTCGAATGCTGGCTTACTCGAATACTCGAATACTCAACCGTTCGTACTCACAATTGCATGTAATTGGACATAGTTGTTGCTGTTGTTGCCATGATTATTGTTATCGTTGTTGTTATCGTTGTTGTTGCTGTTGTTTCTGTTTGTTTGTTTGTTTTGGCGTATTAAATTTCATGATGCTATAATTGCATATTGTAATGGGCGAACGTCTCCGAAGAGTCAAAGCTTCTGTTCCTGTTGTTGCTTTTGTTGTTCTAACTGGTTGCACGCCCAAAAATGGTACTGCCAAGTTGTCATTATGCATAACTAAGAAAACAAACATAGAGGAAATAAATCTTTCAATTAGAATTGTGAGTAGAGAGAGATAGATAGATAGTGTGATAGAGGGAGAAAAAGAGAGATAGACCTGTTATAGCGCTAGCTGGAAATGATATTCAAAATGTTATGAATGCTTATGAATTAAAATATCATTCGATAACATCTGTTTGATCAAGATGAGCACTTAAATCAATGACAAACCGAATTAAGTTAACAATCGCATAATGATAGAATCGAATATAGATATAGATATAGGCAAACACCGTGAGGTAAGTTTGTTAGCGAAATAAATACAAATAGATAAATACAGATTAATATGCAGACAGTTGGAAAGATGATGAAAAGATGCTTTGAAAAACAAGATATTAGATATAGATAGATAGGGTAAGATATATACTAGTTAGATGAGTGGGTAGATAAAGGGAAAAATGATAACATGAAATATACATGTCTATCTTGATATATTGCAGGTGTTTTCCAGTATTTTCTACATCATCAATTGTTAATACCCTTAAACAAATAAAACCTGAATGCAAAAGGTTCAACCACACCCAAAACACCAATCATCCTAGTCAAAAGCATACACATTTAATTGCAAATTATATAAATTCTAGCGATAGTCAAACAGCAAATATAAATGCTTAAAGCTTAGCCAATTAAATTAAGAGACGAGAGATACTAAAAATTTAATTCCAAAATACGTATCAATCAAACAAGACACAATTTAATGGCTCACGCTGCAGAGAATAATAAAAGAACGCTTATGCTGATAAAAAGCCAACTTGAATCTAACTTAACACAAAGAAGCGAAAAGACCAAGAGATTACGTAATACTGGCTAAAAAAAAAGCCTCGTTTTTTAGCTGGTTACATTTAATGGAGGCCGGAGCGAATGGTAGAGTGCGAAGTGAAGACTTCCGCTGAATAGGGCAAAAATAGCAAACAAAATAGGCAAAAAAGAGCCAACAAATGGGAGTATAATAAAAAACAATAGATCAAATACATAAATGCCAAATGATTATTTACAACAAAGACATTAAAAAAAAGTTCATGCTAATTGAAAATCGCATTTACATAACTAAAA
>JAWNNJ010001394.1:0-97647 GCA_035045125.1 Hypselothyrea guttata
TTAGTATACAATTTAAAAAGCAGCAGGAGAAACGCCTAATTATTTATAAAAAAAAAAAACAAAGTCACAATTTTTAGTAGAAACAGTCAGATTTGGCGGGAAAAAAGCGGATTGGGGATCAGTGATGGACACCCCAGTCGCAACAGTCGAGAGCCGCGAGTCGTGGCAACATGTCGCAGTGGCAGTCGCAACACGCGCCTTGTCTTTATTCTAATCTCAGCCGCAACATGCTTTAAATTTAGCATAACATCATCCAATGGGGCTGCCTTCCCTCCACTTCATACGTCTTCTCACCACTCCCCTCGACTCGACACGACACGACTCGACTCTAAGGTCGCAACATCAGCTCACTTATTGCAATGCTGGAGGGGTGTTTGAACTAAGCAAATGCTGCGTGTTTTGATTTCATTTTGTCGCCGCGAAAAAAAGGTAAACAATATTTTTATACCGACATGCCTAGGGCATTAGCACTTACACACGCACTTTGTCCAACGGAGTCCTCTTCGTATACTATGCAAGTTGGCTTAGCATTAGCATAAGCTGTCTGGCCATCATTTGTACAATAAATATATTGTTGTTTTAATTGCATTTTATTTTTTTTTTAGTTCAGGTTTATTGACTTCCATTCGCTGTTAGTGTATACAGCATTCAGTGTGCACTTAAACGTATTCCGCATTCTGTTTTTTCACCCTTTCTTGTTTATGTAAAATATTCCCTTTGCCGTTTATTTTTAGCTCCCGGCCCTGCTCTTTTTCAAAATGATTTCCAATGATTTTTCATAAATGCCAAAATTGCATGTTGCTCGGAGTGTGTCCAAATATTAATGCAATCCATTCGCCATTTTACAGTCAGGAACCCAAATAAAAAATGCATAAAATCAATATACAACTGCTGGCCAACTATATGAAAAATGTTTGAAATTTCAGCGAATAAATATTAAAAAATTATTCAATTATTTATTTAAAGTATATTTTGTTTTATAGACTTATTTTGCTGTGAATGAAAACCGTTACTTAATTTTTTAAATACTATATACATATATTTTATATATAATTTAAGTTTACATATCAATTAATTGTAAAATATTTAGTTTAATTGTTAGGAAGCTAAAGGAAACATTTAAAAGAGCATATGTACTTTGTAAATTTAATTTGGATTATTATAAATGTATTTAATTATTCACCAGATCAATTTGTATTCTTTGTTTAGGCACTTTAAATAATTTAAATAAAACTAGAAACTATTCATGAAATTAACCAAACTATTTGTTTAAATTGCTCTAAAAACTGTAAATTTTTACATGAAAAACTGAAAAAAAAAATACAATATTGTGTATACATTTTTATAAAAAAGAATTTAAAAAGCATAGAGCATTTGTCGAACAGGGTAATCCACTCTGTACACAATTATTGCTGACCCAAAGTTGATGTTAACAAAATATTTGGTGTTCATTTCAAAGCCTAACACCAGCTAACACCAGCAACTGATGGACAATAATCCAGATAAAATAAAGAAAAAATATCTGAATAAATTGCATAAAAAATACATATATTTTGTAACAATAATAAAACGTGCGGAATAAAAGGGAGAATGAAGTGGAATTGGGCGCAATAGAGAAATAAAAACAATTCTGGCGTATGTTTAAAAAAATGAAAATGGCAAACGCAAAACGTGCGGAATTTTCTGTATGAAAATTTAATAAGCTTCGTTTTCTCTTTGCTCAATTTCATTTTAAGTCTTGGGTGAATTGTTTTTATTTAAATGCATTTGCATATTCCTGTTTTGTATCTTTTGTTGGGGTAAATAAATTGCACTGAAAAATAGTTAAGTGATTGATATAAAGCTCGCCTCTGAACTACCTCAAATGTACCCTGCATGGCCCAGAGGCTCATCCACATACATAGCTGCAATGGAAATTGATTTCAGTTTTGTGAGCATTCGAAATGGCAAAATGGGGCTCAGCCCCCCACAAAATTCAGATCGAAGTTTCTCTCTCTGCCTGTGTGTAAATTTATTAACATCTCAATTGGTTTGCAAAATGCAACTGTGTGGCCATAAATTGTAAGAGTTGTGCATTGCCCGCGGATCTGAAAATGATTTTTCGTTTATTGTTTGGACCTGCATCTGCAACTTGTGGCCGTTACCGCTGCGAAGGGGCAGGTGGCAATTGCAACGGCATTGACAGCCAACTGCAGAGGATGCATGGCATTTGCCAGTTTTGTAAAACCATTTCGTTGAAAATAAACAAGCGATTGTCAAAGGAATGGCTGCATAGAGTTAGAAATTCGCTTTAAGCGAATTTCAATGTGCAAATTAAGCCAATAAAATTTGCAATAAATATCAATATTGAATTAAACAACTTGGCAAATAACTGTCTACATAACGTATGAAAAATGCTACTCAATAATGGTAATAAATAGAGTTTATAACTTTTTCAATTAAGCACAAATTAAATGAACTAATTTTCAATTCTTTGTAAAAAATAATCCAAATATTATAATTTTTAATATAATAACAACAAATATTAATGTAAGCGATAACTATTATACCGAAGCCATCAACCATCAAAACATCAACTATTGCATAATTATAAATTTAATTTATACCTTAGTTTTTTACCAAGCTGCATTTTTTGTGCAATTAAATTTAATTTGTGTTGTTACAAATATGGATTCTAGACGATACTTAACTTAAAAGTAATAAATGTATTACAACTATTTATTTAATGTAATATTGGCATAAAGAAATCATGTATACTCATAATCCTTATTAAACTAATTTACCGAATCAAGATATTAGTGTTTAAGTAATGTGACAACTCCTGTTATTTATTAATCTCTGTATTTATGACATTTGGAAATTGTGAATAATAATTAATAATAATAATTTAAATACCAAGGATTATTTTTTCCAGAGAGCATATGCTATACAGAAATTGAATCTATAAGCCATTCAATCGAAAAGTAAGCTCCATTTGAGTTGAGGTAAGTAAATGCTTGTGATTAAGTGTAAACGAGCCAACTTATCTGCGCACTTTAAGCTGTACACGTCCTGGATGCATAAAATATCCATTTGCACATTTTACTTGCTGTCTTCGACACATCCCCATTGCCACTCCCATTCCCACTCCCAATCGCAATCCTCAATCCCAAATCTCTAGCTGCTCAGGAAGCTACAAAGGCGTCTTTAAGCGTTGACCAATGTTGGCTCAGACTGTGCGACGACTGCATAAAATATTCCGTGGCAAAGTTGCAGTTGCCGAGCTAAATACCTCAGGGTTGTCTACATTCCCAATACCGACATCCGCTCGCCTTGCGTTGCCATTTCCTTTGAGTCGCTTAATGCCACAGTTAAGCCGCAAAGCAGCCATTAGGCGACTACACAACTGATGCGATTGCGACGCCAATGGCTGTCACTCGATAAAATGGCGCTCACACGCATACAGTTAGACTAACAGTGAAAAGGCTGAGCGCTCCGTAACTAACCGTATGCAAACTGTCTTGCCACTCAGCTGAGCAGTGGAGCCTCAGAGCATGCCACTTGAGTTATGTCTGAGTATTAAGAAAGCAGACAAATGTAGCACAGAAGTGGGTAGAGAGGGAAAGTGGAAGTGGAAGTGAAAGTGTTCGCCTCGTCTGGATTCATTTATTATTTACGAACTTAATTTGTATTGTCTGGCGTAACAATTAGGCATACTCCCGAATACTTGCAGATATTTGCGAAGGGACAAAGTCTTGATGTTCGTTGCTCACGTGTGCCATATTAAATTCTCTGATGTCGCCATTTTTAATCACATGAAAATTGCGCTAAATCATGTTCTAATTGCCTCCTGGAAGCGTAATGTGCTGCACAGCACACACATCCCCCCCTCTCCGTCATCAGAGTCTTCCTCACATCTTGCGCTTTTAAATGACTTCACACATTTGCGCAGTACATGTTTATGTCGGCCCGAGGACGTGTCGCCAAATCTGTATGCCAAGCAGCACACAGCACTAACTATGTACGAGTATCTGTGTGCATATATGTACATATAGATATAGTCTCCTGCATGTGTTTGTGTGTCGGAAAAGTCCTATTCAGTGCTGTCAATATGTTATGTTGAGTTAAATATGCAGAGGACAAGAATATAGTGCGCTCAAGCTTAGGGCATGTCAACGGGAAAAGCAAACTTTCCAATTAGCCAGAAAACCATCGGGCATTAGTCTCGATAATTTTCGAGATGATTTTCTGATTATTTAAATCTATAATTATATATGATATTTTGATATATTTAATTCATCAATTAAATCAAAACTCCATGTGGGAGTATCGGTAACACGATTTTGATATTATTCATTTTGTTGAAGGCTAGAGAATCTCAACAAACTAATTTGTTAAATTCAAAGTTGAGTTGAAACGTATAATTACTTTACTTTAAATAAAACAAATACAGAAATTTCAATGTGCTGCAATTTATAAAGAGTATTTTATCTTTCTGTTGGCTGTCGCAGTCTTTGCAACTGCCACAAAATGAGGCTTGTTTGCGTATTGGCGCCAGAAGCTTGACTGCTAATTATGGCAGTTATGCTGTGTAAGTAAGTAAGTTTGTATATCAATATGAAAGTGTGTCCATGGGCTGTTGCCATATTTGGCAACTGGAAACGGAAGCAGTTGGCTCATGGGCGTTCAGCCAAAGTGTCTTTAGCCAGTCATTGCTCGGCTGCTACTTCAGCCAGACATAATACATGGCTCATGCATATTTAAGGCGGTCAGACACTGAGACTGATACCGACGACACTCAAGTGGTCATTAGGCTTCAATTACTTATTGTCAATTTGTTGTTGGCTGCAGGCACATATTTCCCAGACAATTTAGTAATAGCAGATTCCTTAAATCTGTACGGAAACGCAATTATTTGCGAATTAACAGATTAAAGGACACATGACAAACTGGGGCAGTTTGTTATCAATCCTAATTGTAATGAATATGTTATGTGGCATGCATGTTGCACAGCTGATTTAATATGTTGTGTGTATCGGCTTTGTTGCTACTTTGTTGCAGAGTCAACTTGGCTCAATTCAACTCAGCTCGTCTGCTGAATTCCGTCTTGCGTTACTTTGTTTATTTTGGTGGCACGCGTGGCAAGTGCAGCGCCAGCGCGTAAATGTGGCATGCCAATGCCATGACAGGCAACGCTGTGGCACGTAGACCCCGCAGGCCAAAGCCAAAGACGAGATGCGAGTACGAGAACGAGATCCAGAATGAGAACGAGCACTCAGTGCGAGGCCAAAGGGTTGTGCACTTGTTGTCATCATCAGCATCGTCATGATCACAAAATAAATATACATAGTTTGGGGCACATTGTTGCTTGCCTTGTTGCCTCACTGACGCACGATGATGACGTTGATAACGTTGCATAGAAACAACAAATATGCAGCGCATACGTCAACTCCTTTGCCTTAAGGCACTCCAAACTGCTTTGATTGACTGGCAAACAGTGGAAGAAGGCTGTATGAGCTGCGAATTTTCTATTGAAAATGCAAGCTTTTTTTTAGCGGAAAGGCTATGAAAATAAAGCTGATACAACTTGCAAACAGGGGCTAGATATTAGCCAAATTATTTGTTAGATACTCCATACTTTTTCTCAACAATTGAGATCATAATTTCTTTAGTCCCCCTAGTTCTTCACAAACTATATTTGTATACATGTTAGATAACTTTTTGCGTGTATTAAATATAGAAATCCCTTTAGATTTTAGATCTAGCTGGTTTCCTAATTTGTCAAATTGAACAGTAACAGTAATTTTGAGCAACAGTTAATATTTTACTAAAAATTAAATAATAGCAATACTCCTATTATTGTTTTGTAAAATTTATGAAAAGTCTGACAAAAAACTACATTATTTTTGAAAACAGCTAATACTCCAGTAGCCGTAGTTTCACAATTTTTCTAGCAAATGCTCTTCAAAAACGGCCAAATTTGGCGGGAAAAGAGCGGATTTGACAACAACTTGGCTGGAGCCGCAACTTGGCAGCATGATTGATGCTGGCTGCATTTCCTTTACATTGATTTGTTTCGAATGCCAAGGCAAATGAGGCAGCTTATGCTAATACTTTGACAATCTATAAATGCCACAACTCTTGCGGCAGCGACTCATATTTTATTCAACAGTTCAGCAGTTCAGTATATTTCGCTTCTCCACAAAACTTTACCTCAACCAGTCACTGCCTCCTCCCCCACTACACTTTTGCTGCCTTTCACTAAGCTTCGCTGCCATCTTTTTTGCCGTCCATCGCGATGCCGCTGCTGCTGCTGACGCCTGCTGAAAAATTGCGTTTTAATTAAAAACGCTCAAGTGCACTTAAGTGTGCGTTTGCCAGCCACGTCAACAATCAGTGGCAGCAAGTGCACACCTACAACACAACAACAAGAAAGACCTGCGCAGAGTGATACAAAAATGTAAAGAGCACCAAGCAGTAAGAGCAATAACAACAACAACAACAACAATTAAGGCCATTGTTGCCTCTGATGTTCTGCAAAAAACGGAAAGAAACAACAAAACAAAATAAATAGCCGCGATTAAAATGCATTAAGTCGCACTGTTAATACGCTATATTATATTTGAAATAATAAAAACGGTATGTTTGGAAAAATATGTTAAATACAAGTTACAATTCAACAGCTCTAAAAGGTCGTATAATATATTTATATAATTAATTCCCCCAAGAAATAAACTGTCCAAGTCACAATACCATTTTTTTGTACACGCTGTTAGACTTTGGAACCCACTGACCTGTCAGTATTAAATGTAGCAAGAGCGCATAAATTTTCAAGAATACGTTATCTAAATATTTAAGAGACAAAACTAAAACTTAAAATTAAAAATGTAAACTAACAAAATTAAATATAAACTGAATTAGAATATAATTTAAAAAATTGTTTTTTTCAGCTTCAGAATCAAAGTTTAACCTAAATATTATGTGACTAATGCTCTAAATCAGAGGTGCCCAAACTGAGAATACAGAAGAGCAAGCACTAATACACACAAATAAAAACACCAATACATAGACGCAAGCATTTTTTTCGTTTCAATTTGCTGCACTGAAAAAAAATTATGTAAATATTTTTAATGAAAAGATCGTGAAGATCCAATTTGAAACGACAATAAACATTTTCATTTCAATCAAGAAATATCAACTTAAAATCCACACAACAAATTATTTATATTTTCATTAATTTTAGTTAAATGTGCTCTGCGATTGCGCACATTCTGATCGAAATAAATAAACAGAATTGATTTCGCTCACTGCATGTATTTCGGCAACACAACAACAAAGCGCATGAAATTCCAAGAAAAAAACCCTAGCTTGCGAGAGCACACAGAGGGGGGTTTAGCCTCGCTAGCGGCATTTAATTACAGATTTTAATATAATTTTATTAATAATATTTTATGCAAAGAAATTTTTATTTTATTAGCAAAAATGTGTCAATCATTTTTATATCAATTGTAAATATTATTTTTAATTTGTTTATAAAATAATAATGTACAAAAATATTTATATAAAAAATTAAAATATAACAAAACATTTTAAAAAATAAAAGTATTAAAAAGACAATAAAAAAAAATTGTAAAAACATTTTATAAACCTAATAATATTTTGATTTTTCTTACAAGTTATTATTTAAATGCCGCTAGCAAAGCCAAATGGCCCACTGTGGAGCGACGACGTGTGGCGACGCTGAGTCGAGAGAGCAGGCAGAAATGAGTGGAATGAGAAAAACCAAGGCGATTTGTTTGTGTAATATGCTTTGCTTACGAGAGAGCGCGCTCACACATACGGTGTGGCTGTCCCCATAAGAAAGAGCAACAGCCCTATCTACGGAGCAACGAGAGCTATGGGCTGGGCACCTCTGCTCTAAATTATAAGCCTTTTATACTTGTGGCATTAGAAATCTTAAATAAATAAATAAATAAATAAAAGCATTATAATTGTCGCACTCAAACCAAATATATTTTTCAGATTTTAAATGACTCCACTTATGTTTGTTATCCCTAGAATATATGGCAGTGCTGCAAAACGCAAATAGCATCAGATTAAGCACAAGTGTTGGCAGACCTTTGATGCGCGCGTAAGCGCCCAATTTAAATATATTAAAATAGAAATTACACTTTCGTTATTATATTTATCATTCGCTGAAAGAATCTCCGCAAATGATAAGAATTGCAAGTATTTTCGTTTTGTTGTAAACCATATCTTTGAAATTTAAAAGAATAATCTATTATTATATTTATTTATTGTTTCTTCGTTATACAAAACCAGGTACAATATTCCTATGCCGCAATTTTTTTAAATTAATTTTAAAAAATGAATCCTGTTATTACCCATTTTTACTGGCACAGTGTATAAAAATGCCAAAATATTCATATATGAGCTATAAATATAACACAAATTTTGCCAAGCTGGCAAGTTCAGCACTTATAACTAATTTATTTATTTTTTTGCCAGCTGCTTAGGTTGGCCGCACCTATTAAAGATACAATGGAAAAATCACACTTAAACCGTAATTTTACTTAACATATCACAGCTATAGTTATTCATCAAAGTTCAATTTAAGAATCTAGTTCTTTAGCTCATTTTTGATGAACAAAGGCTTCAATGAACAGATTCAGTGGGACACAGTTCAGTAAGCAAGTTCCGAGGAACACTGTTCACTTATATAGAGCCATCTGCTTTTCGCTTGCTTCGTATTTGGCTTATCACAACTATTTAGTTCAATTTGATAAACTGCATAAACGATACAACACATATTAAAGCAATTCTTAAAAAATAAATAAATATGAAAAGGTTCCACACCGTGTGAGATGCGCACTAGGCTTGATAATTGCACATGCAACCCTGTGCTATTGAAGAAGAATCGGCAACTGTTTATAAAGCGAAAAGCAGCTGCTTTCAAGTAACTTTATAAACTTAATATAAATTAATGACAAATCGGTTGTTACTCAATTGTGCCTTATGTAATAGGCTGATGAGAAGTGTATCCATATGATGGGATATATGAAATTTCAACGAGTAAGGTTCAAGCTTGGATTAAAATTGTGTGAGGAACAAAGGAGTGCCAAAAGTAAGAGTATTACAGAAGACGTATTATCAGCACATTTAAGTAGAGGCTGCAATCTGCTGCGTCTTGCGACAAGGGGACAGTTGCTCCTGTGACCCCTCATGGTGCCTCTGCCTTTGTGCTCCATGCCACATGCCACATGCCAATCCCTACTGCAGACAGAGCTCTGTTTCGGCAAAAGAACAGGGGCATAAATAGAGGCTGCGAGATGCTTCTCGCATTTCCCTGGCTGCGCTGAACAGTGTTGCCAAATCCGTTTTTTTGTCGTTAAATCGGGTTTTATTGAAGAGAAAAATTATAAAACTTCGTGGTGCGGGAATTCTGGCTATATTCAAAAATAATTAGGCTTTTTCCGCTTTTTCTTATATTAAAAAAAATGTATGCAAAATAAAATATAGGGACGGGGCAGATCAGTGGGACGGAGGCTACAGTCGGACGTAACCGACCGTAGGAGACCCTTTACTTTGAGTATATGTACATACAAACACAATCAGACGCACACACACTAAGCTACCCGCGTATGCAAGGCACACCACCCCCCCTCTGCCTAGTGCGGCAAATTGTCCGTTCCATATTTTCGCTGTTTCTTATCCGATCAAAACAAAATTCACAGCATCGATAGAGAATGTCATAAGCTAATTACGTACCAAATTACAAGCCAATAACTTTAAAGCTGTGGCTGCAGTAGCTTTTTGCGGTTTGCGGGGAAAGTGGAGGAGGTATCCAAAATCTAAAACAAACTTGTGCTGCTTACGAAATAGGAGAACCTAAATCCCGAATATGGTGTCTCTAGCTCTTATAGTTGCTGAGATCTAGGTGTTCAAACAGACGGACGGACAGACGGACAGACAGACAGACAGACAGACAGACAGACAGACAGACAGACGGACAGACGGACAGACGGACATGGCTATATCGACTCGGCTTGTGGTCCTGATCAAGAATATATATACTTTGTGGGGTCTGCCACGCCTCCTTCTGGGTGTTACACACATTTCTTCTTTGCACTAAACTAATAGACCCTTTTTACTTTTTTGAAGTAAAGGGTCTAAAAACCATTGTAGATCTCTTGACATTCTATTAAGACATATTTCTCCTTTAAATTAAAGTATCTTCTGTACCGTAAGACCAAAAAACAGTTTATTTTTGCCGAATCTATTATTTGTCATTCTTTATTATCTATTCAATTTTTATTGAACTTCGCAAAATTATATCTTAAGTTTTTTTTTTAGCAGATTGGATTACCATTTAGAACTGGAATGTGTACAGATTTCTGTGTATAATAAAAGCTAAAAACTAAAAAAAAGTCAGCAACTTTCAAAGTTTTAAATATTATGATTTCAATTGTTTTTGGAAAGCATGTAAAATCATTAGCACAATTTAGCATGTTTCCCGGATTTTTAAGCTAAATGTTTCAGCTTTATTTATCTCAGTAAAAAAATTGGCAACACTGGTGCAGAAGCCTGATGCTGATAAGCTGCACTGCCTCTGTCTTCCTTTCCCTTTCTCTGTGTGTGTGCGCAGGAAACAGGATATGACATATTTAATGCGGAACAGATGCGCATATCTTTGGCGTTCCTTTATGGTAATTTTTTAATATCATAAAATTTTTACATTTCATCTGTCTTTTTCAACTACTGAAAGCATAATTACGCAATTCGCGCACTTAATAAAAAAGGCACTGAATATAAATCCACAGAGTGAATGCAGAATTCGAAGAAAATATAATCGAAACGGTGTAATAACAAAAGTGGGTAATGACATGCAAATGCAAAGTGCCACAGCCATAAAGATTATGAGAAAATATTATTATCAAGCGGCTGCATGAATAATACATTAAGTAAGGGACTGTAATTAGATGCATAATTAATATTTATGCGCTGATTGATTGAGGTAAAAAATGTTGAATCTGTGGATAATAGTTATTATAAAAAGCGGGTAAGCAAACAAAATGATTGCTAATTGCATTCCATAATACATTTCTATTTTAATGCATTTCTTTCATTTTTTATTTTTTATTCGCAGTGAACAGTGTCATGTTTTCGAGGACCTTCAACTTGCTTAGAACTGTCCTCCGTACAGTAGTCTCCGGCTGTGACGATTCCGACATGCTCGAGAGGAGTATGACAAACATCAAGATGCAGCCACGCGTAGGCAAAATGTGCCACAAGTTGTACTCTTTGTGTTGGTGTGTGCTCAGTTTTATTTTTTATGACCGCGCGTAAATGCATAAAACACAGAAAGAGAAAGCCAGTGAGTGGGGCACAGAGAGACAAGGAAAACTGTTGCAGTGGTGTCGGGGTGGTTCGGTGGTTGTGTGGCACCACCGGCCAGCCACGTGCACTGAAAAACTGTGGAAAGTTGTTTCATTTGCGCTGTGGAAAAAGTTTTCCAGCTGAACCGCAGCGGCATTAACAACACTTAAAATGCCTGCAGCGTTTTCCTTTAATACAAGTGGACAGTCCTTCGTGTTTTGCTTGCTTCCTTTTTGTTTTTTCTTTTGTTTTTGTAGCTGCGTGTTACATTTTTTGCTTGTTCCTTTTTTATATTTTTTTAAACACTCGGCCGCCCACTTCAAGTGTCGTGTGCCAAACTTTGTCAAGGGCTTTCAGCCCACAATTTGATTTAGTCGGCGTTTAGTTTTTTCTATCTATTTTGTTCAACGAACTGATTCGGTTTATGTAGCAGAGTGTATCCCACACACATACAGAAATATGCAGCAAACTTGCGGGCGACAACTGTAAATGAGTGTCATTTATTTGAAGCTTTGCATTCACTTCCAGCTGTAAACTGCAAATGCGAAGCACCTGGCACGTCTGTCAGCTGTCCTGCCAGGACATTCTTAACTAAGCTATTCACAGCATATTTACTTCAGCTCGGGATTAAGTGGTCACTCACAGGCTGCGATGTTGCTTTTGCCCAAACTCAAGTGTTATTTAAGCAGTTGAGAATCAATAATTTAAGCACACTTTGACTAAACTGATTTGGCAAAATGTATTCAACTGTGAGACACTTAAGCTCTCACAGCCTTTTCACTCAATTAGTTGCATTGATACCCTGTATGCCTAGACTATAGCGGCCTAAGTTATTGTATACTGTGCTTTACAGAGTAGTATTAAGTCAAGCATTTGAACATATTTTTAAGCTGTTATTCTAGTTGGCCAAATGAAAAACAACCAAAAGTTTCTTGATTGTTTACCAACAAAAACAAAACACAAGTTTAAGCTGACTCAGCACAGAACGTAAATATTTCAAGTATTTTTTAATAAATATTGCTGAGAAGTGTTGAAATATTTTAAAGCAAACCATTTGATAAACTTAAATTGAGTATCGATTATCTAAACGCAAATTGAAGTGAATGATGCCTCTTGCTAGTTGACCGACTAACTCAATAGTTTTAAATAAGTTTTCATTCAAACAGCTTGAAATACCATCAATTAATTTAGAAATATCTCAACAAGTTAAGTAATTAGTGACTACAGCTGCTGACTTTACTGACCATAGAAATGTATTTTATATAATCTACAAGTTTTCTCTCTTCCCATTGCCTTCAACATTTCCTTCTCTACAATAACTCTCACTTACTTGACCTACAGTTCAGTTCGTTCGTCCAACAAAAAAATCGTTTTCCCATCTGCAAACAAACTAAGTTGATGCCAAGTTTACCCAAAACATAAACGACTCGAGTTGAAAGCATTTTATGGCATCTTTCTTGGCTGAATTTTTTTCTTTGCGACTAATTTATTTGCACTTCACTTCTTCACTTGCCGAGTTCCTTCAAACACTTGAGCTGCAGCCAGGACTAAGTGGCACCCTGTGGAGTGCGGACTGTGGTGCTTGAGCAGCTTTTGGCCAAAATCCACATTTTATTAGACAGCTTAAGAGGGACTAAGCGCATTCATAAAGACAAGTCGTAAGTCCGACTATAATTACCACGAAAATTAGTTTGCATTTGCGCTCTGCATTTGAATTAAATCATTTAAATGCATTTTTTTCCTTGATCTGATTTTAATATTTTTTTCCCCAACACACGTAGGGCATTCAGCTTATCCTTACTTATTTCGAAGCTAGTTTTTTGTCGGTTTTTTCTTTGGATTTCATTTTTAAAAAGTTGGTCATTGCATTGCTTAATTAAAGTTGGGTTTCACTCGCAACGACGCCGCCTGGAAGCGTGTGCAAGTCATGTACTAACCAGCTTCACAATTTTTACACTAACGTTCTCCTAGTTCTTGAAATAAGTTGCCATATGTCCAGTGCAGTGAAGGAGCGATGCAGAGAAAGGAGAAAAAACACAATTACATATTTAATTCTTGTTCATTTTGCTTTGCGCAGTAATTTCAACTCTATTCTTTTGTATTATGCGCTTTAAACTTGCTTCTATAGCTCATTCTGCCTTATCTGTACGGTGGGCGTGAGCTTTGCATGGAAAAATTATGCGCTACGAAATGCAATTATGTAAATGCCTGCAGGGCAGAAATCGAAGTTAATTAGGTCGTAACTGTGGTGCAAATTGTAATCCCTCGGGCTAGAGTATTTCCAACTAGCTGGCTGGCTGGCTGGCTGGCTGTTGCCTCTGAGTGAATGAATGGAACAAATTGCTTGGAGAAGGAATTAGTGAAGCAAGAAATTGAAAGGGTCATAAAAATGTCAGCTCTTTATTAAATGAGCTTCCAATGTGGAACATGAAAAATGCCAACTTGGGCTTAGACAAAAACCCCAATAATAGCAAAAAGGTTACAATGTCAGTTCTCATGAGGATTTATTGATGTTAACCTTCATTTCATTCGTGCTTCGCTTGATCTAAAACTAATTCCAATTTAACGCAGTAACAGACTGCATTTAAAGCGAAATCTAATTTCAATTCTTTAATAATTTATTTCATAAATGGCTACGCATGGCATTTTTGTTGGTCGACAGCGTTTGTAAAATATTTCCATATATGTGTATCGATTTTTGGCACTCAATGTGCCATAAATCAATACAGAATACACGTACAATACTCGGGGTCACAGTTACTGACAAAGCACACAAAATTCTGAAAATGTAAATTTTATTGGGATTATCAACTATGCAAAATTTTGATTTATATTTAATAATTGTCTGCATACATGTATTGTATAAAAGGTAGAGCAAATATTAGATTATTGGTATTTGCATACATTTAAAGTTTATTTTAAAATTATATTTGTTAGGTTTCTAATGCATATTACATTTTATTTGTAACATTAATACATTGAACATTTTACGTATTATTTATTGTTAAACAAATTTAAAATGTCCATTAGGCTACTTTGTGCTTTTGCTAAATTTACAATCTTAATTACCCGCCATTTGTTTCCTATACTTGGCATGCATGTATCTATCAGACGTAGCAACTTTTTTGGCCAATGAGAAAAATGTGTTTTAACTTGTTCGTTCATGTTTCATTTTGCAGTAGACTCTGCTATTTTAATTAACTTGCAATTAAAGCAAATTTATTGGCGCACTTTGATGGTCGTAAATTAGCGAGTCGAATGAATTTGAAAATGTCAGAGAGCAAATCAATTTATAAAGCTGTCGCCAGCGGGAAGTGAGTGAAAACCTAACAACCTGAACTTGTACCATGTCAGCGCAGGTCCAAGGGCAAAACAGGCAATTTTTTTCCGTCGAACATGGCGTATGAGCAACCCAGCAGAGCTTGACTGACGTGCACCTACCCGAAAACCACACACACGTGCGAACGACTGTGAAGCGAAAAACTGCTGGAAAATAAGCAGGTTAAAGGGTTTTTTGGGAGTTGGGGAAAAAAAACCTTTAAACGACGTGGGGCGATGAAGTTTGTGGCAGGAAGTGGCCAATAAGAAGCTTGACTGTGAACTTGCTCTCTAGACATTTCGCCAGTTCTGGCTTAACGCTTAGCTGGTAGAATCATCATGAAAGTGATCGAAATAGCAAAGCAAATAGAACAGAGGTAAATTGTCATAATTAAAACTAAAATTTATTCGCAATTATACAGATAGACTTAGCCATAAAAGCGTATTTGTTGGGCAAGTATTTATGATTTATGTGCGCATTTCATAGAACTTTTAATCTCTTTGAAAAAAAATGTTCAAAAATGTGTATCTTTAGCAAGATCTAGCGGCGCCATTAAATGAGCGCAGCTAAGAGAAACTAAGAGTCTGAAGAGAGAACGATCTGCCTGTGGCACACGACAAATCCAAAAGATACAACCTAGATGCAAAACACAAATACAAATCAGTTGTCGCTTGAACGTTGATCGTGCCGCGTGTGTTGTGTGTGCGTGCTTGGAAAATAGTATCTTAAAGATACATCTTTTGCACGAGCTAAAAATAAACAGCAAAGTTGAAAAAGGGGGACAAAAATAAGGAAAATTAAGTAAACACGAACGTGCGCCAAGTGCAAAAGCAAGCAAGGGTCACAAGACCCCTCAAAATAAGTGAATAGAAATTCTGTGAAATTGCCTATATCGCTTATGGAATCAAAAAGCGGATATATATTTATGCAATCGATTAGTGAGTGTGAGTGCGTGCGGTCTAAAAATAGTCCACAAAATTTGTTATTTATTTATTTATTTTGTGCATAAATATGGCGAGTGACAAAGATAAATATTAAATTGTTGCCAAATGCTCCGCAAGCCGAGTGATCAAAGAAACCGTTTACCCAACTTGTTCAATTCACTCAGATCAAAGTGCCCAGAAATCATAATAAGCAAATCAAGCGAAAAGCAAATTGGTAAATGCAAATTACCAGAAATTGATAATGCGTATAATTCTTGAAGGAGACCAAGTAATCTGTGCAATTATTTACTATCCTCAACATTCTCTGCAAATTGCATTAATTAAGGTTTCATTTTACAAAGCAAAACATATACAGTATTCCTGAAATTGACGTGTTCAAATAATTTGTTGAGCAATTATTTTCTGTTTGGCGTGCAACAACTGTATACTATTTTCATTGAATGCATTTCATATTGTGCTGTATGTAAACGTTATAATCATAAACAGCATACAAATTGGCATCAAACTGACTTCAAACGCTAAAAAACAAATGGCAAACCAATATAAAGTTTTGTTAAATGAATGGTAAAAAAATATTAAATAGATTGTAGGTATAAAATAGGTCGCGGTACAATAGTCCCCAATAATAATACTTAGGTATAAAATAATGCATATTTTGTTTCAATTTCTCTAAAAAAATAAACCTTTTTTTATCATTAAAAGACTAACATAAGTCTTTTTCCAAATCTATTTAAAAGCTTAATCAATACAGTAAATAATAATATATGTGATTTTAAAAACTTAAATTTAAATAATAAATTACGCGTTTAGATTTATTTTTAATGCAACTGTCAAAATATTTGGGTGTTTTAAAATATAATTTTTTTTTGACACTTCAGCCTAAATCGTATTTATCCATCAATGCAGATATTTCAAACAAATAAATTTGCGAAAATCAAAATAAATCAAGAAAATTGCAATGTTTTTGCAATAACAAATCCTGTGCTAAATGAAAGTGCATTAAAGCAATGTCAAATAAAGAAGCATAGAAGTTCAATTAGACCCAATTAATAATGAACAAAACAAATACGTAAACAAAATGAATTAAATGTTAAAAATACATAAAGTTGTTATTGATGCACTTAAAATAATTTTGCACATTCAATTATACAAATCTACCCAAGTTTTCGATTCGAAATATTTTGGCAAATAATAAGCATTATTGGCAAACAGTTTTTCTATAATTAACCAAGTTTTTTATAATTAGCAAAATTGTTTATTTTTATTTTTTTTAATTTTAAAGTGCCAACATTTAATGGAATATATTTTTACTGTTTACAAAAATTTTAATGTAGAAAACTATTTCCAATATATTGGAATCTATTTCAAGATATTTATTGGTATGAGCTCATTAAAATGTATTTTTTATTTTAGCTTTTTGATAATTCAATTGCAAGAAATTTGTTTCCTGGCCAGCTTTAATAATGTATGCCTAATACTAGGTTAATACAATAAAATTCCATAATTCTATTCCATATCGAGGGTGTATGCTTTTATATTATCAGCATTATGCATCCTCTTAGGAAGGATAATTTTTTGAGTGTACTACGCTCATTTAAATAATTTTCTATGTATTCTTAATCGCTCTTTAAATTTAACCGCATTTAATTGCATTGGCTAAGCTCTCTCAGAAATCCAACCCAGTGGCGTATACAATTTGGCATTAAAATAGTTGTCACAGCAGCCGGGGCGTAAAAATATAGTATTTGCTTCACTTAATTTGCATGATAATGGGCCAGATTTATGCATTTGTTGTTACTTTTGCTAGCCGGCCGCCCACTTTTTCGAGCGTTCCACTTGTTTGGGGCACTGCGGCAGAGAAATTCATGTGGCAGCAATATAGATCCCAAAAATAAATCGCGTAATTCGAAATAATTTGCGGTGCATCTTTGGGGTTTGTTGAACTTATGTGCAGATACCGATATAGATACATGCTATAAAGCTGCAGATATTCGAGTTTTCTTAATATAAATTTCACGAAATTCTAACCACACTCGAGCTAAAATTAGTTGCCAAATAATTCGCTTTATAGTACGCTGTTTGTTTTTGTTTATGTTTTGGGTTCCATTTTGTAATATGTAGCGGCATTTTCCACTTTCCCATCTCTCCACTCTTCTCTTCTCTACGCTTCTCTGAACTGCGTGTCAAATGTGACAGCTCTCAATGCGTCGTCGTTTCTATGCTAATTATGCAAATTTCTGCTTTACGCTCTTATCCCGCTTGTGTATCCCGGGCTGCGGTGGCCTCTTTGACATCATTTGCATCACAAATGCGAGCTAAAAAATGGCTGTGGATGTTGGAGCTTCGCTCATGAGCGTGTGACACATGATTTATGATATTCTCGACAGAATGCACATAAAATGCGATTCGAATATGATTTTTAAGTTGATTTTTTTGTACTGCCATTCAGCGCTGTTTGTTTGTTGTTGTTGGTAATGAATGAGTGAAGTGTGTCAACTGTGAATCCAGTGATTTGAATGTCCCTTTTTTCACATATATATTTGTATTTATTCATGAATGCTACTGTGTGCCATATTGTGACAATCAGAAACGTATTTATTTCACGCTTTTTTAATCCCTTTTTCTCCGATAACAATTACTGCAAATGTTTATTCATAACATTTTCCTCTATTTTATATTGTTATGCATGCATTAAGCATTTTATTTTGCTATAGTGTAAAAATAAACTAACGCCTGATAAGCCCAAACACTGATTGCACTTGAACAAATTTGTCAGGCCAAATTGGTGTAAAAAAGTGAAGGGTGCATAAAACATTGGTATTCTTTTTATGAAGGACTATACAAATTGAATAAATCTGACAGCTACGGTGTTTCAATTTATAGAAAGTGAAATTGATGGCAGCAAATAAAGTAATTAAAAAAATATAAATGAATTGATAAGGGAATCGTTAACTTTTGATGCATATAACGAATTGAAGGAGTCTGAAAACATTAATCTGTGGAATCTGAACAGAAAAGGATTTCAAATTTAAGCTTTTCAAGAAAGTATAAATAATTTTCCAAATTGTTTTTCCGGCTTTCGGGCGATGGACGAATGCGTTAGGTGGCCAAACTACTTACTTAATACAAATCAAATCACTTAACTAATCCAACTTAAATTTCAATTGCAATTGCAATGCAAAGACTTCTTTTGTCTTTCGCCTTTTACCAGCTGCCAGTCTCTGACAGCTTCTGCCAGTTTTTCCCGTGATTGCGTTTTACTTTTTTCTGACAACATTATTTTTTTTGTAGTCGATTTTTTGTGCAGAAAAACGACAAGCGAAATTCCGTAAATGTTTTCTGGTTTTCTTTCACTTCATGTTTTATTTTTACCCATTTGCTGGTTATTTTTAATGCTGCGCATTTTATTTAAATGCTGTATAGAAATGCCGTTTTGTGTCGTTTATTTATTGTATACTATTTGGTGTTATTTTTAACGTTGCGCACTTAATTCGGTTCGCTTTCGATTTCACAAAGTGAAAGTGAATTAAGTCATCCAATCATAGTTCGCTTTGTATGCCAGTTTAACAGCTGATATTAATTTGTAGCTGAACTACAGAAATAGCAATGCTTTTCCATTTCATTTCTGGTGCTATAAATATAGCCAAGACTGCAAGCAACAATCCACTCCGCTTCTCTTCCATCCAATACAGACTCAATTAGCCTCTACACAGCAATAATTTATGGCCCTTTTCATATCAGAGACTCTAATATTTTCACAGCTGCTTAAGTGCTGGAAAAACTTGATGTTATCCAAGAAAAAAGGTCAATCTAATGTGCTGAAGCAATGTACCTTGACATTTCGCACACAGCTCAGAAAAACTAACGAAACTCTGTAATAAATAGAAAGTAAACATTTAAGAGAATTCCATATTTCAGTTTGCTCTTTTCAGCACACATTTTTCATTTTTATGCTCTTGCGCAGGGCGAACAAAAAAATTTCAAGAATTGTAGGAAATTATGTCGGAAATAATAAATTTCTCTAGCTTAGCTGGAACTTAAATTGTACTACTAAAACTTGAATTCAATGGATATAGAACGTTTTTGAACATTTTAAAAAATTATGTTTATAAAGAATTTGTGGGACTTATTTATAACAAAGAATTTCATGTATCAAACCAAATATAAAATATACACCCTATATATTCTGTATATTCAGTTTAAAGAGTATATTCTAGTCGCCAACTGCATTCGTAAATTTTTGTTGTAGATTTCCCCGAGTTTTTCGCTCTATTTTTCTTAAACATTTACTTGTTTTATTACGTTTACTATTGAGCAAAATGCTTTTAGAGCGCCTCAGCATTTGTGTTTATTTTGATATACAGTGAAACACTCGCACTATGTCTATATAGTCCACACACACAAGCACATACACCAAATTCCGAGCTACCCCACACATGTTACTCGAATGTTCCTCAGTGTCAGTGCTGCCAGATTTTTTGGCCCAGAAGTGGCTAAAATTTACGAAAAAAATGGCTAAAAATGGCTAAATGTTTTTTTTCAAGTATTATTACGTGAAATACGAAAAAATTTGATGAATAAGCAAAAAAAAAAAAAAAAAAAGGTCTTTCTTCGTACAATTTGAAGACACTTACACGAGTGAAGTATTAAAATCTAGTCCCAATTTGGTTAAATGCAGCATTATCAAACCGAAATTTGTGTTCAAAAGTGCAAATGAACGAAATGGCTAAAAGTGGCTAAATGAAACCAAAAAGTGGCTAGATTTGTGGTGATAGCATTTTCGAAAAAAAAGTGGCTAACCCGATCAAAAAGTGGCTAGATCTAGCCACAAAGTGGCTAAATTGGCAGCCCTGCTCAGTGTTGATTTGCTCGTAAAAAAAAACAGCATTCAAATGCCTTTTGCCTTAAGTTTTTAGATATTTGCATGGTCTTTGCTTCTCTTTCTATATATATCAATGCATGTATATAGATTTGTGTATCTATATACATGTGGAATTAGCTCAGAGTGTCAACACACATAGGACGCACAATAAGTAGCCTGGCACATAAGAAGCTAATTGAATTTTTATTGGCATTTTATGATTAATCGTCATGGGAAACTTTGCCTATTTCTGGCCATCTCCCGATTTGTTTACTTTACGGGAACATTTATATCTGACACTAAATATTTCTTAAAATTATCTTGCCATATGTTGGAAGAACTTGAATGATGCACGCTTGTTCTACAGATAATTTTGATTTGTATACAAAAGTCACTTTAAAAGCAACAGTTTTTATTGTATTTCTGGCACTACTTAGCATGTAAGCTGTATCGCTTTGACAATGTCTGCACAGTGTGCCACAAGTGAGTCGCTTGCAACATAATTGGTTGTGCTTTGAAGGGAGAAAACAGTAAATTTAAATTTGAAAAACTCAAATATTGGACAGCTCTCTGATTGCCCCAGACATGGCTGTCAATGTGAAGTGGATAATTGAAACGAGTCTATCAAATATAGCATATGAGAGCATCGGCAAATCAATATACGAAAGATTACTTATAAGATCGGTTCTGAAAGTTGGTGAATATTAAAATTCTGTATACTTCGCGTATACCGTTTTCTAAAATATTTACAGTACCTGGATTTACAAAAATGAGCTAATATCTTTTATTATTATTTATTTTATTATTTATTTATTTTTATAAATTTAAAATAGATTTCAAATTCCTCTGCCATTTGTTTTTTAGAAATTCAAACTAATTAAATAAAAAACCTATAATAAATATATGAAATACAATGAAAACCGAACTGTATACACAATTACTAGAATGTCTATTTAAATCATTCCTTTGATAAACAATACAAAAGCGGCTAAACGCAAATATTTGCAATGAGAAACTCGACAAAAAGTATAAAAAAAGACGAAGCAGCTGACGAAGAAAAAAACCAAGAGCATATCTGATTTGTTTAGCAGTTTGAGTTTACCCATTTCTATTTCGTTGTTTTGCTTTGGAATTTGGGTTTGTTTTTTTACTGGCACTTTGCTGGAAAGAAAACTGAATGAAACTTTTCTTGCCACAGTGGAATGCAACAACGACAGCAGAACTACAGAGACAGCACTTGAGCTGGGCCGGAAGTATGCTAAAAATGTCCAAGTAAATAATGTGAAAGACAGAAAAGAAACCCAAGAAGAGAAGAGAAACTATTGAAAGCAGCAAGAAAATCCATGTAAATGAACTAAGTGAAAATGTAGCGATCTGAGCAGCGCATGGAACGCAATTAACAACAAAGTAAAGCCCCACATAAAAGACAAATACGAAAGATAAACGTAATGTGAAAACCTGCAGCGCTTGCCCAAAATTAAAATTAAAATTAAAATTGAAATTGAAAATACGCGCAGGAGGCGGAGGAGGCGGAGGGAGGTCCCCAAATACGGGAGGCGCCATGAAGTTTCGTTTGGAAGCATTTTGGTTATTTTTGTTGACAGTTGGCGGCAATCAGAAGCAATTAAGCGCTGATTGTTGCCACGGCCCAGGCACTTGGGGCCAACTGCCAACTGCAGCTGCGCCTCTTGCAGCATCAAAACAGAAATCAATTGAGCCAACGCTGCCGGACAGCCATGGCCAAATACACAACGGAAATGAGCTGGAAAATGCAGCGAAATTGCGTGAGACCGCAGAACAAACAAAGAAGGCCAAGCGAGAGCAGCGACAAACGGTGGTGGAGGGGGAGGTGGAGCTAAATGTGGATATGAAGCAGTCACCGCCACCGGTTATTGGGGACATAACAACAACGACAACAACCACCCTTTGGCCACAAATACAACAGGATGTTACCACACTAACGGCAAAATCATTCGCTCAGCTGGCCATCAAGGAAGCCAAGGCCTCAACGAACAGCTTAGAGCTTAATATTAGGGAGCGTGTTGCCAAGCTGCTTGCCAGCCAAGAGGATAACGATGCCAGTCCAACCACAACGTCAGGAATAACTGAGCCCGATTCGAATGAATCGACCAGCACTGGCACTAGTACTCATCATCCGGAACGACGTCATGTAGTGCCTGACAAATTACAGTACACCAAGGAGATACAAATCAAGCAGGGCCGTCTCATGGGCTTCACACGTCGTTTCCAGGTAACCAGCGGCCTGGGCGAGGTGGATCAGTATCTGGGTATACCCTATGCGGAGGCGCCTACCGGCAGTCGTCGTTTCATGCCACCAGGTGAGTGAAGATACTATGCATAGTGCTGTAAGTTTTTAGCTGTTCCCATTGAAAAATAGGAAATACAGAGTTATTAATTGTAGATATATATAAAAGTTAAATGCCTAATATTTACATATATTAAGTTAAACCTGTTGAAATTGACAACGTAATTAGCTGTTAATGATTTCAAATCAAAGCTCGCACAAAGGTTTTGACAAAAACTCAAACTTAACTAGAAAACATACTATATCGCTTGTGCTTTCGATCTCCGATTTCGCTAGTCTCTCACCGACTGATTTGAAAGAAAGAGTGACTGAGCTCTAATATATTTAAATTAAAAAACAAATTGATTTCTCAAAATACTGTAACAAAGAAGTGGCAGCAGCATTTTCTGGTAATTGTAATTTGTAATTTGTGGAAATTCTATCATAAATTGACGATTTTTAGACAAATTTTGACCAAGCGTATTAAAACAACCCGATGATTTGCCAGATCCGAGGGCACTTCGTTTTGGGCTTTATGGTAGGATATTCGCACCGTCCTTTAATTGAGGTCAAACAATTTGGTTGTGATAGAATCTCATACTCTTGAATAATTCTTTGCTTGATTTAAACATTAATTCCACAACCTCACAAATTTGGATGTTTTATGCCCCATTGCCAGCTTCAACGAATAACAACCCGAATCAAAACTATGTTTGAGCGATCTTTTTAGGACATTAGGCATCGAGTCAGGGAAAGGTTTTTTCTGTAACACCCAGTACAATTGGCAGCGATTATTGCGATCCATTTATGAATCATAAATTTCTCTATAAAAACTTTTGTATTGTTAATATCTCAAGTTCTTATCATTTTAATGGCTATAATATTCAGAAAATGGCTATTTAAACAGCCATCACTATTGGCTGCCACAAGTATGATAGCAATTTGCCATTTTGGCATACTTTGACTGAAGCGAAACCAAAATTTGTAGCAAAATTATACGGCACATGCAGGTAACAATCCTGAACATGTTCGGACATGTTGTTGTAGGCAATTTCTGAAAATCTGAATTGAGCTTGCAGTTTTAGGCAATTATCTTTTGAGCTGCAGAAGGCATTCGGCTCTCAAAATTTGACACGTACATGAAACGCTTTGCCCTAAAAGTAGAGTGGGTCATACTTTTTCCCTGTAATTCTCTGAGTGAGTGTGAGTGTTCGTATGAGTGTAATAGAGCATACATATGTATGTGTTTGTTATTGAAGTTGCCTGGTTAAGGGCGAAGTAGATGCAATTATTTGCAGTTGAATTTCGGCAATTTATATTGACCTTACGTAGTATAACAATTTTGTTTATTTGTGATTGAGTTTGAGTGCCTTACAAATGCAAATTACGTTGTGAATGAATTGCAAATATTTGTTAATTATTCATACCAATTGTGTGCGAAAATAGACAGAACCAGGATATGCATGCGAAAAACCTTAACTGGTAAACTGACAAATTGTTGACTACCAAGCAATCGGAATTAACCCGGTCAAGAGCCTTCAATTTCACACTTCCTGAATGCACTTCACCCCTGCATGTCAAGGACAATAAATTATGTCTGCGCGATTTGCCTGGTTATGAAAACATCCTGCTGCCGCACAGGCAGAGAGACAAGCATAGAATGGCAGCAAAAGTGCTTGTCACGATTTGTATTTGTGTCCGCCCCTCACACAACTTCCCCCTCTCTATGACTCTCTGGGTGTTTGCGAGCTTGCAACCGCGTTGCGTTTATTGAGCACTTGAGAGCCAGGCACTCAATCCAAGCGACCGAGTGCAACAATAGCAAAGACAATAACCGAACCACACACACGCCCACGAACCCACAGATACGCACCAGTGTTGCCACTTGTTACAAAAAAAAAAGCATACAGGCAGAAATGAGACAGAGGAATTTGAAAATGGAAATCAGGTAGGACAAACCAATATTTCATACGAAAATTTGATTAAACTCAATGTTAATTGATGAAAAATCAATATTTGAAGCTAAAGGACTATTTGGTATTTTCTTAGCATTAGCCGATAAAATTCTGCGTCATTCCAATAACATGTTACCAAAATACTTGTAGCGTAATTCGGGCATTTCTCGTTTGTCGCTTATAACACAAAAACTAAAAGACCAATATTAATATTTGTATATCAAGCGATTTTGTTTACATTTTTAATATATGTTTATACGATTGAAAGCTATGTACATGCTAAATTATAAACGTCTATGTTTAAAACTATGGAAGTTAAGGAACTTTTGTAGGCGGAGGGGGTGTGACACCAAAAATTTGAAATCAACATAAGTTTTATGTAGTTCAATAACAATTAAAATAATTAAACTATTTTAAATACGAAATAAATTAATTTATCCTGGTAATGGGCGGTAGAAAGGCGTGTTCCAGAGACTAATGTGTTTATTCGAAATTGTAGTTAAATCTAACAAACATTCGTGCAAACTTATGGAGCTCTAGCTGTAATTTATTTTTTTCCACCAGCATCCAACAAAACCAAGAAATCAGTGGAATTTTTGCCAGCGTCCAATAATGCTTTTTGCGTAGAAAATCCTTTCATTAATTTGCATGCAAAAGCTCACCTGTTGGAGGAATAGATGCAGAAATGTGCACACATATTGAGCTGTCTCTGCAAAAAAAAACCTAAGCGTCAATGGGAAGGTGACAAAAAACTAAACGTTTTTTATATCTTTGTCTTGCACCAGCTAGAAATATCAACAAGTGGGAGTATCACCAACATCCAATAAAGCCGAGAAATTAGAGAGATATTAGCCAGCGTAGTATGACCTTCCTTTAATTTGCATGCAAAAGATTGCCTGTTGGAAGCATACAAACAGAAACGCAACAAGGTGCACGTATATTGAGCTATGCTCGGGAAAAACGTAAGCGCCAAAAAGCAAGGCGACAAAGCCGATGAAGTTTGATTCTCTTTCATCATAATTAACTATCCAGAAAAGCGCATTGGAATAATGTTAATAAATACAGGAGATATAAGCTACGCAACATTACACGCGTTGCATCGCTCGCCACTTAGCAGCGCAGTCAATAAAGCTCGCACACATAAAAAAGTTCTAAGGAACGGTATGGCTGCTTTGTATGACAGTTTCATAGAATTATATTTCAAATATGTCGGTTACGTACGACTGTAGCTCCGTCCTTACTGGCTATTTTCTAAAATTATTAACTCATTTCAGTAACAGTATTTAAAACTATGTTTTCTTTGCAATAAATTGAATTAATTAATTTTACGTTGACCTTTATGTCGTCAGAGAAGTTTTACCAAATTGACAACTAAGTATTTTGGGATGCATAGATAAAAAGCAATAAAATTATATAACAAAATGATTTTTTAAAATGCATTGTGTATTTAGCGATAAATATATTGCGCAAAAAGCCATATTGACAGCACCGGTAGCTGTATTCATATTTGTCAGCGTAAATTGTTTGTGCTCGCAAACATCACGATATAAACCCAGTCACCGTTTCCAGTCACGTTCACGTTGCCGTTTCTACTACAGTTGATGTTGCAACAATGTTGCAACAACGCACATTAAGTTGCCAAGTCAAATACAAGCCAACGCAAATATGAGATCCAAATGTATTGTGCGTACACCATGTATAGAAAAATGTAATTAAATAGAGAGCCTTTGCATTCGTTAAAGATTCATTCAAAATGTGTGCTACAACAAAGTAACGATTAATGTTTGATTGTATCAATACGAAATTTTTTGCAGTGTAGCGTGCAAGAGAGACCGCCCAGGCAAATACAAAACTTTTCGTCAACACGTCGGAGAATTGTTTTACGTTTTGTATGAACATTTGGCAGCACAATATTTGCCTTATTTGTCTTTCCTCTGGCCGGGTTGCCAGTGTGTGTATTACGTCCATCCATTTGTGTGTATTTTTGTGAGTGTGTACTTTTGTTTATGTATGTACGAGCAGTGGCTCCTTTGGCCTGTTGCGAAATTTATTAATAACAAAATGCAAATAAAACCACCGACTGACGCATTTTGTGTGCCAACATTCGCGCATTTGGCTGTCATTCTGTCGTTGCGTTGTCTATTTCCCTTTTTCCCCTCTTTGGGTTGGGTTGTTTGTTGTGCAGGTTGTGTTTTGTGTTTTGGTCGATTCGGGCATATAAAGCTGGTCATATGCGAAGATTTGGCTTTGCGTTTTATGAGCCCAATAACGCGTGCCATTCGACAGCAAAATGAAATTTGTGCTTGGCAAATATGGCAAAATGGAAATGTTGCACTTTTTGGAGTAACAAAACCTCCGCTGTGTCTGATTCTTTATTGCCACATACTACTAGCAAAGGCTTTTCCAGTTACAAATTAATAATTTTCTTATATGTTCTTATTGTATTTTACGAATACAAGAGTTTACAGGCATGGAATACTTGATAAATTAAAGCTCCAGAATAAGAATATTGTTCAAAATGATGCTGATTTGCAAAAATGAATTCCGAAATAATAGTTCTAGGGGTACTATCAACCTCAAAACTAACATCAATGGTCTATCACGCTCTCAAAATAATAGTTATTTTGCTAATTGCTATGCTTTTGTTTTGGGCAATTACATTTTTAGACCTATAGAACTCCTCGACGACCGTCGACTAAACAATAAGCCTGAAACAAATGCAATTGTTTGAAGTAATTTGTTTGCGTTTGCCGGAGTTATTACATTGAACCTATTTCTACAGAGTGGGATTTGTTTCTTTTTTTTTTTTTATTGTTTTTTTCGTCCTAATTGAGCAACGCTGCAGACTGAACTTCAGCTGTAACAATATTTGAATTACTCTTTTATAATCCACATGTAATTTTCCAATTAAATGTTCCTTCTCCTCAATTTCGTTTTTCGTACATTTTGCAATAACAATATTAATATTAATATATTAATTCACACATATCATATGGCAATTATTTATGGTTAGTGATATTCAAATTTAATTGCCTTATTTATTAAAGTATAATAAGCTAATCATTGCAGACTGAAATACAAGACAATTTATACAGTCAGCAAAAGCAACTGTTGCAACTCTTTACTTAATGTATGCAAACAATTCGTAAAGCCAATCAAATGTTTGTCGGTCTCCTAAAGTATGTCATGGGGACTGTCACTGCATCGGCTACAGTTGGAACGGAATTCAAACTAAGTTGACCAAATCGTGGTTTCAATTGTCCCCCTAGCCCCATACGATGCGTTGCCAGCTGTAATACCAAACCCCAGCCACAGTCAACTTGGCCACACTCTCCCGAATGTGTCCTTTGCACTCGTGAGCAGGAAACGGCAATGTGGGTGTGAATGCCGTGGTGTGTCTACTTGTTTACGTTGCTTCCAAGTGGCCGTCGAGCGTGTTACATAAATACGAAATTGACTTTGTGCTCCCCAAGCGCCGTGCAAACCAATCGAATGGTTTTTCCGTGGTGTGCCGGAAAAGTGAAAGGAAAGAGAGACACCAAACGTGAAATTGTGCACAGTGGGTGCATTTAGATAAAACCCGCATCGCCGGTCGGTTGTCCCCATTTTGTTTGCCTGCTTGCCCATGTTATTCCACTGTGCCTTCTATATGCATATGCCGCTCAAAAAGTACTTTATGAAAGTTTGTTTTTGCTTATCTAATGGTGTTACTATTTCCCTGCTTTCAGGTGCTCCGCTGCCATGGCAGGGATTGAAAATAGCTCGTCACTTGCCGCCGGTTTGTCCACAGAAACTGCCGGATCTGTCATCCCAGAGCAGTGTGAATATCTCACGTGGCAGGTACAAGCATTTGATGCGCCTGATGCCGTATCTGAAGAGCGAGAGTGAGGACTGTTTGTATCTGAATCTGTACGTGCCGCACGAAGGTGAGTTAATGTTGCACAAAGCCTGCTTTAAAATCTGCAAACCAGTGAGGACGGGGCAGACCAGTAAGGCGGAAGGTTACAGTCGGACGTAACCGCCATTGGGAGTCCCCTTACTTTGTGTGATTGTGGAATCACTGCACCATTGTCTCACAATTTACAAGAAACTTCCCCCTATGCCTGGTCGAGCGAATTGTCTGTTGCACATCTTCAACACAGCACATCTTTGGTTAGCTGGATATAAAGGGGAGATATTAAAATTCTTAATGGCATGGGAGAGCAGAAAGGCCAAAATAGGAGGTTCTCTACCACTTGTTGTTTGCGAGTTCAATCTGACTGTTGTGGTTTATAGCGATTGATCGAAGAAGGTAGAAGATATCAATATTCTAAAACAAACTTGAACGGTAAATATCATAGGAGATCTATTTGTTATACGGACAACAGGCAGGCAGACGGACATGGCTATATTGACTTATCGCCATCCTTATGCAGAATATATGTGGAATTACTTTGTGGAGTCTACTACGCCTCCTTCTGAGTGTTACACACATTTTATATTTTCACTAACTTAATAGCCCCGATTGAACTATTTTGAAGTTCAGGGTCCAATAATCTGCAAACCAGCTGTCACAAGCTTTTCCTACTTCTCCTCTTCCTTTTTCAGTGGCATTGGCAACTCCCAAGCTGCATGCGGTGTTGGTGTATTTGCATGGCGAATCCTTTGAATGGAACAGCGGCAATGCCTATGATGGTTCTGTGCTGGCCAGCTATGGTGAGGTCATCGTGGTCACTGTCAACTATAGGCTCGGTGTGCTCGGTAAGTGTGGCCAACAAGCGGCTAAAACACTCCCGAAATATGGATTTTCCTAACGTATATGTTATTTGTTTACCCCAGGCTTTATGCGACCCAGCATCGATGCCCATAATATTGCCAACTACGCGCTGTTGGATCAGATTGCGGCATTGCACTGGATAAAGGAGAACATTGGCTCGTTTGGGGGCGACAACACGCGTGTCACTCTGATGGGTCACAGCACGGGGGCCGCTTGTGTCAATTACCTAATGGTATCACCCGTTTCGTCAGGTACGCGTTCGACAGACTGATTGATTGTAATTGCATTTAATTGCGGCCATCGTTTTGACTTCAGGTCTCTTCCATCGCGCCATACTCATGTCCGGCTCGGCCATGTCCGATTGGGCCGCCAGCAATCAGACATTGCAGTTGACCACGCAAATCGCCCATGCCCTCAACTGTCCGCTGGGTGAGCACGACTCTGTGGAGGAGGGGCAGGGGGATGCCCTGCTCGACTGTTTGCGCCAACGTCGGTGAGTGAATGCCGCTAACTTATTGAATTATTCGGCAGATCGACTGCATTATAATCGCCGTCTTTGAGTGCTTCATGTCCATTAACATGCATTTGTCGGGCTGGCGTTAATTTCATTTGCATAAAGGCAGCCAGAATATCAACATGTTGGAGTGTTTTGATTGAATCTGCCCTGTTAGCCTGTTAGCCCATCTGATAGGGCATGCGGCCTTTGGCGCTGCTTAATGATTCGCTAAATTTACGAGTTTTGTCGCGCCGCACTCTCAAATGAGGCGTAGAGCGAGCCCCTGAGCCCCTACTTCAGCTGGCCATAACTAATCATGCGTAGGTCCTTATGGCCTCCTGCCTGTTTTGCATGCTGATTAGTTGTAATCCCTTGTGTCCATTTTGCGAGGCGCTACCTAATAAGTGTAGCCTCTTCTCCCCACTCCGCGAGGGACGCAGTTAATTGCTTTTCAATTAATCACGCTTTCGGATTGCTTCTTTTCCCTTGTTGTCGGGGGCCATCCTATTTAACAGCCCATTAAGTGCTGGGCTCAATAAATTATACGCTTTATTTGCATAATTTCGCCTATCTGTTTTGTTACTTAGCCAAGCTCATTTATGAACTGTTTGTATTGTAATACGAAATATACTTTATGATTCCATAAAGATGGCTTAGCTGGCTGGCCTGAGAAGACATTTTATTCCTTCCCCATTATGGCATTATTCGGGTAATTACGGCTCGGTTCCTTCTGTCTTTGTATTCAGTTTATTTGCGGAATTCGTTTGGCATTTGTACATTTTATTCAAGGCATTTCTAGTTCAGTGGGTAGCGAATTTAATTAACGTTTTCAGTTATCCGCAAGTATGTACATGAATTTCTGTATTTTCTCTCGGCTTCAAATGCAGATAGTTCTGGCATTAATATAAATAGTACACATAGAGTTCGCTTTAAATCGTTTGCACGGAAATGAATACATTTTCATTTAGTGCACATAAATATAGGTTTTTGGAAAGTAATAAAATTTATATATATACGAAAATGTATATTTTTTAGGAGTAGTTTATTTTAGTATTTGCTGAAATTAGCATTAATTTATTGGCATATTATGCATATTATTCAATTAATTTGCAAAATATTATTGTTTGACTTTGCCATTAAGTTTAATCGGACTCAGTGTCAATAAATTACTGCAGTTTCAGCTGCACAACAGCAGAGTGTATATTTAGCGGTATTTGCTTTTTTTCTATTTAGAAGCACTCGTAAAACTAAAAACTAAACAACAATTTGCATACAAAACGAAGCACAAGCACATGAAGCAAAATAATATATGTAAAACAAAATCAACAAACGGGACAATAATAGTAATTATGTTAATTATGCGAGGCACAGAGACACGCACACACATACGCACACACACACACATAGAGTGAGGCAGCCATATTAAAACACACATAAGAACCCCTTTCTCCAGAGCCACGAGTCCCACTCAGTAATGCAACAGTCGCTGATTTATTCGTGTGTGTGTGTTTGCCCGGTTGTGTGTGTAGGTGTGTGTGTGTGTGTGTGTGTGTGTGTGTCTGTTTGTTTGTTTTCTCCCCGCTTTCTTTTGCCTGCCACAAATTAACACAGCGCAAGTAAGTTTGCAAACTGTTTGGTTTGTTCCAGCTCCATCCAAACTCTGTTCAACTTTCAGCAAAGTACTTTAAAGTATGTGAATTTTGTATACGCTAACACTTAAATGGAATAAATGGACACTTAAATATTATTTGTTGATCTTGATATTGTTGTTTTTTTTTCGATGCTAAACAGAAAACTGTAGATGATGACATATTATTTGTTGCATGGAACAACGTCATAAGGGAAATAGGTATATGGGCTTACAAATTTAAATAAGAAAATGTATTTTTAAGTGTATATATATAATATTATATATAGTATTGTACTATTTATGACTATAAAACAGAATGATATCAATAAAATAACAGTGAATTTTACTGATATCATTCTGTTTCTTTGAGTTAACTAAAGATTCTAAAATAAATGTAGTGATTTGCTCCCAATCCGTAACCAAAGTCAATTTTAGACCTATCGATCCTATATTAATATTGCATTTCTTTCGAGGCTTACGAATATGCTTGTTAGATTAAATATTTAATAATATTTTATATAATAATAATAATAATAATATATAATAATAATATAATAATAATTAATAGTATTTATAAAACAAATCTAGCTGAATTTTGAGCATTTGAAGTATTTTGCCATAACTTAATTTGTTCCTCTTGTAATTATATTATATTATAGATTATAAATTTTCCAGTTCCATAAAACAGCAGTTAATTGCGTTTTAAAATAAAATTTAAATAATAAATAAAATCTATCTAAAAGAATTGCCTATTCTATAAAAGTAATAACTAAAATTAAAATCAATGAAACTTTATGAAATTCTATATTCTAAATCGAATACGTAAATGAAATTAATCTACTTTGTAAATTTGTACATCACACTCTATCCTTGAATGTATGTATGCTAACAGCAATCGTAAAATGGAGCTATATAATATATAAAATAGCGCTATAAATAGTTAATAATATTACAACTGCAGTTCAATAAATGCCCTAGCATCCCTTCAAACAATATGCTAAGCTTATGCTATTTCAGCAGAGCAGCTGCAACTTTGTTTTAATAAATGAGTGCTGCTCGAGGATATGCCTTTCTCTCACAGCAATGCAAAAAGAATTGAATAAGTACGAATATGTGATAGTGGAAGTGAATGTACATTTGCGTGTGAGTGTGGCGGGGCGCAGTGTTAAATGAATGCAATGAATAATGCATGAATGACTGTACAAATGTGAACTGCTTGAGATACGCACACAAACACAGGTAACCACAACTTGTGCAAACATTTCGACCACAATACTCAAACACACACTCACACTCGTTACGCAAAGAAATTGCCATTGTCTATTGAACCAACGCATGACTTAAATATTTCATTATGTTCTCAGAGCCAGATTTATCGCAGTTATTCAAATCATTTGCTCATTTGAAATGTATTTGTCTTCAAAACACAAGCACATTGTGATCTTTATTTGCATAGGGTTTAAGTTTGAGCATAGAATGTATTTCATTATTAACTATTATAATTGAGATTCTCTGTTCGTGCCACAGCCTTCAAGTGCACATTGCATTTAATTTCCACTTTAATTATTTATTAATTTGCAAAAACAGATTCAAATTATACACACATACTGTGTGCGAGAATTTGCTTGATTGCAATAGAAATTGCTTTTATAATTAATGCAAATTGCATTACACAAAACCAAACTGAAAATTTGATACGCATATTCGTTTCAAGCAAGTAAAAAATATTTAAAACAGTTGCAAAAAAAAAAACACGAAAATCAGCGTAAACTTAATTATTAAAGCGAATTTAATTCTAGTGCGCTTTTAATCGGCTTAAAACAGTTGCAAAAAGTAAGAAGAAAGCGAGTGAAAAACAAATGCAAATAAATGTTATGCAAAAATAAAGAATTCTCTCGTGCTATGCACATCAAGCATACGCCTCGTATAGCCCACAAATAATCCACACTGCGCACAACTGTTTGCATTGTACTACAAGTTGAGCACACTTAATTGATGAAAATTAAAAGCAAAGCATATTAAAAATTCATTAAATAGAAAGCCTGAAATAAAACAAACAGCAATAAAAAAAAATCACAAAAACAAGGTCACATATCACTTCGTATAAATGTGGGGCACAACCAACAGAAGCTCTTTGGCTTTAAGTAGTTGCATGCAACAAATAAGCACAATCATCAATCTTCTGTGGATGCCACACTCGACAAAGTTGGCCAGACAAATTTGTGCATTGTGTGCAAGTTGTTTGAGCAGAACTATCTGAATAAGTTATATATTAGAACTCGACACAATAAACAAGCAATCACATGAATAGAAACAATTTGTCAACTATTTTAGTTCCGTTTCAACATTGTCTGTGTAAGCAGAGCCACTTCTATAAGTCCGTATCATTGGACAAGGAATTAGATACTTTTAATTAGCTGTCAAAATGTTATTTGCGTGCTCTTTAGAACATTACTAAGCATACTCAAAGCAATTTTAAATGAATTGAAATTAATTAAATACTTTGTTTGCCAATGACTTGTTCACAATTAATTATATACATTTGTAGTTAATATATTATGACTAATTAGAGTGAATAATTTATCGAAACTTTCTTTTTGGAATAACCATTATAAAAACTAATATTTAATTTAAACAAATAAAATAAAAACATTCGCTTTTAATTTCCTTTGACATTTTATAATATTATTTGAAATTTTCTAGATCTAAAATAATTCTAGTCATTTTTTGTTGTTATATTGTAGGTTTCTATTAAAGTGCTCTTGAGTGTTTAAGCTTAACGTATGGCTATATACTCATACTCATGTAGACAAAGTATACGAATATCTAACGAGTTAATCGTAGTTGCCGTTCAAGTTGTGACAGTTTTGCAACAAGGCGGCTAATAAGACACAACATGCCAGTAACGAAGCTAAACAAAATTGAGTATCTTTCCTTGCAACTAGTTGGAGTATATCAAAATCATAAATCACACACGACACGCTCCAAAACTTTGCACTTTGCCAGACACCGACTAAACTCAATTCGAGCTCTAAACGAACAGTGGAAGGGAAGTGAACTGACTTGGAAGCCTAGTTCGAGTCGGGTACACGGTTGTTTTAAGGCTGCCACAAATTGCAGGAGAGAGTTGGCAGAATAAAAACAAAAACATTGCCGGCAGTGTGATAAACTTGGTCATCTGTCGATGGCCAGAAGCTTCGACAATTGGCGTTGACCGCAGCAACCGGTGCTGGAGAATGTCCTGCATTTGACAACAACAGCAACAAACAATGGCAAACACATGGCAAAAGTGCTGGGCTGTGTTTGATGGAGTCTTAAAGTGTTTGCGGTCTCTTTAGACGGCATTGTGGCTGTAGAGAGGCAGACGTCTGTATTTACACTGCGGCTTAAACGGTTTACGTTAATGCCATTTTGGTTTGGCATTTAAGTGCATTATACTGCATTTACTGCAATAAACTGTGCTGTGCAACGATATGGGCTAATTAAATTATGCTTTTCGCACTATTGAATTTCGAAATACTTCTCGTCCTGCTCTCTCTCTCTCTTTAAATCATGTTTGCTATGCATTTATTGCACCAGCACACAATTTCCAAGTTTACCCAAATACTTATTTGGCATTGGACCACAAATTTTCCTTCTGTTGCTGCTGTGTTTGCATTTTTTCCAGCTTGAATCAGAAACCGCATTTCGACAATACACAACTCTAAATAACGTTTTGCAAAATGCGAATAAATGTGCAGAAATGGCTGCATTTGTACCTTTCGTTTGGCCAATTTAAATATTGCATTTCCACTCGATAATGTGTACCCAGCAAGTTCAATAGAAGGGCAGTGAAGCTTTAGATTTAATGGAATTTAATTTGGGATTTACCTATATGGAAAATTTAGTTTACATATTAAAAAAGCAAAAGATTAGTTGCCACATAAATCTGCTGCTAAAAGTCTTTCTGAGTATTACAATTCATTTTTAAGAAATCTATCTTTAAAATGTTCTTTTTATTTGTATTCGAGGGTATTCACTATTCGAATACAGATTTCAAATGCATTTCTTTCGGCTGCTGGCTGCGCTTGGTAGATAACATTTTTATGCAGCTTGCAATTGAATATTTGCTCGATTTTTTCTTAATTTGTGCCAATTGTACCAATAGATGTCTGTTGTATATGTGCAGATGTGCCTGACACTCCACTCAGTGCTCTGGCATGTGCATTTTTATGCAAACTATACCAAAGATTGCACCCAGCTGTGCCATTTGGCATTTGCCAAAGTATTGTTGGTATGCCTTTGCATCGACTTGGCATTTGTGCAGATGAGCAAAAGATGCAACTTCATGAGCAAATGAAGTACAACTGAATTTAAATGGGATCTACAGAATATATTCATTTAAATTGAGTCTAAAGTTGATACCAACATATGTGAAGTTGAGGTTTCCTTGGACAACACAACTGGTGTTTAAAACTATTCCAATCTTATTAATTTTTTGAGGCCAGCAGCTGGTTTGCGTGCTTAACAGGAAATGGCCTTAAAGACCATATGTGTATCTGGGCGTTTGTATCTTTATGTGAAGCACGTGTGGATTGAGCGGGAGTTGTTGTAGTATTTATTTTTGTCAGGGTTCGGTGTGCGTGTCCAGCAACAAATCACACATAAAATTTATTAGAAATTTCAAATCAAAGTGAAACGTAGCCGCTGTCAGGCTGCAAAAAACACTCATCGAATACTCAGTCAAAACACTCACACGCATTCATCGAGTTTATATGACCTTTTTTACGCCAATTTCTGATGCGATGCTTTCTATTACTCTTTGCAGCTACCAGGATATCTTGCACATACCAACATCGTTCCAACAATTTTCAACATCATTGGGCCCAATTGTCGATGGACACGTAATACCAAATCAACCGTACAAGGTCATGGGGCATTATACGGAGCATTTCAGCCGGTTTGTTAAGCAATTGCTGTCACTGTTTCATCCAATTCCCCGCTTCCCCCACTCTCCCAATCGCCCTCGCGTTGCCTTTTGTCTGTTTGTCCGTCCGCCCGGTCAGCTATTGATATTTGCTCATCGGGAGCCTGCCAAACACAAATATCCCTAGGTCTATATATATTTATTTGTGCGTTACTTGATTAGATGTTTGGCATTTGGCATTTGGCATTGGGCATTTGGCAATTGGCGCTGGGCAGTCGCCTTCAGGTAAAATCAAATCGCTCGTGAAATCGGAGTATGCAGTTTGCGGATTGCTGATGGAACGGCCCACTTTATGGTCAGGTGAATAGCACTTGTTGGACTTAACACTCCACTTGATGGTATGTTTATATGCCGTTCCAATTTGAGCAGTCGCCCAATAATTTCGGCACAATTGAAGTTCGCACAAAAGGTGAGCAGAGCGCTAAAAATAAACATGCTGTTGGCCAGCAGATGGCAGACAAATTGCAAGTTTGATGGAAAAGTAGATAATTTGCAAAGATATTTCTAATTTATTTATATGTATGCCGAGCAAGTCGAGCCGAGAAGTCTAGCAAATAATTTAAATTTGTTGTGTGCTGGATTTTCACTTTAAGCTTTTCTCGTTTCAACAGATTTGCGAAAGAAACGAAAAGAGCCAAAGTTGAGCTGAGCGCCTTTATTGATTTTAGATATGCACGCTTTATAATATCCTGCGAGCTGATGAAGGATTTGCGATAATATAGAGCTCTGCTTGTAATATATACACATCAATCAATCAGGCAACAAGTAATAACTCAGACCCCAACAAAAGAGGTCACTTTACCCATTTTCTTTGCTTTCCCACTCCCACACACCCTCACTTTTATTTTCATTTTCTTTTTCATTGTGTTTGGTTTTTCTATATATCTTGCTTTCTTTTCATCTGTGCTCTGCTTTCTGTCTTCGCATTGCGGCACGTGTCCATTTGCCATTGCCATTCAGTAAACATAGCTGCGCATAATCTAATAAAATGCGTGATTAATTGGATTTTAATTGTTATCCTTTTGCAAGTCGAACGTGTTGTTGCCGTCGACGCAAAAATAGAATAATAGCTGACAGGAAGTGCCATTAATTACGGCCAAGTAGAAAGGAAGCACGGGGAACCTCTCGGACTGCAGACAGACCCGCCCGACAGGTAAACTCGCAGCAAACTCCAACTAAATGGAAGCACGTTTCACACGACTCAAGTTGAGAATTGTTGTGCTCGGTTTCGAATTTCGCTTTAATGAAAATACCCATAGATCAAAGCGACCTCTCCCTCTATCAACGGTTGGGGGCTAAATAAATATGGTGCTGGGAAACACCGCAATTATCGCGCGAACTGCAGACAAACAGCTCGCCATTCTCTCTATTTAAACAAGCTTTGCATTTAGTTTTATCGACAGGACACAAAACTTACCCAGACACTAATAACTTTCAATGCGCTTTTGTTATAGTCTGGCGCCATATCAGAACCGTGCAACAGGGCGCTAAATTCTGTTTGTCGGCCATCCCTACTAGAGAATGAACCCCATTCATGGCTGCCCCTCCACTCTCTCCCCCATCAGCATTAAAACTGCCCAGCCAACTTCAGCTAGTTCGTTTTTTCCCCTCATAACCAGCGTACGGTATTCACCATTTATCCGCACCGTAACAAGTTACGCCTCAGGACCTCGATTCGGTTTTAGTGCCGTTTATGGCGATTTTTATAGAGATGTCTGCAGTATGCGAATGCACTTGGAAAAATGTGGGTGTACCAAACGAAATAACATACAAATTAATATACAGCCATTTAAATTTTTGACATATTTGTTTGAGATTTAATTTATACATAGCAATTACAGCACATTTCAAAATTTACTTTTTATTTTTTAGGTTTCTTGAAGTGTAGTAAATAACTTCAAATTTAAAAGTACAGCTATCCTAACAACTTGTATATGTGTGTATATATTATATAAAGCATTTAACTTCAATAGCTATTGGTTCTATCCTCTTCATATTTCCCCGAGTTCTCCTTTTCCGCCATTTCCCTCTGCCTCTCACTTATTGGCTCTTGTGTTTGCTGTCTCTTGCAGTTATGATTTATTATTCGGCATCACGGAGTCGGAATCCTATCATACATTGGCCGCATTAGCACTCGAGGAAGGATTACGTGAAAATGAACGCGATAATTTATTGCGATTCTATATGCAGAGTCGCTTTGATGTACGCCCCGATTTGGCATTGGCTGCCACGTTAAAAAAGTAAGTGGAATTTATACGAAATTTTATGATGATACATACTCTCGCCTATATAACGTATACTATAGTATCCTTAAAGTAATCGAAACGACTCAATAGACTCAGTGTGTTGGTAAATTTACAACTTGCCCTGCATTTAGGACTTTGCAGAAAAGTTTATACTATGTTGTAGATACATATATACAACGTACGCATATATACATACATACATATATCCATATCGTTCATCTCAATTAGAATTGTTTATGTGGCAATTTGTTAGCTTAAAGTGCCGAGGATTAGTTTAGCTGCCTATAGAGCTTGAGTAATTTACTCAGAGGCATTGACGTCACCAAACGCAACCGATTCCATTCGCTTTAAATTGAAATTTATTCATATTGTCAATCCAAAATAGAACAGTATAATTTAATCGGTTAACTGTAATAGATGCGAGCAATAACTAAGCCTTAAAAAAATAATGGTATTTTTACTCATTTTTAAAGAAAACTGAACACCCTTCTAAAGTAGGAAGAACTTTGCATTCAAGGCAAGATTGTTAAACTTATCTATGTGCTAAAGTTAATAGTTTAATTTATCATATTACAAACACGTTAAAAAATTCCAATTGTATTAGTTTTAGCTAATTAAAAAAATTCTTTATTGAAAATTATTATAGCAGATGGAGTACCCTATGTAGTTAAATTCTCCTTAGTCCCATAATAATATGAAACCAAATCAAAACCAATCTTCAAACTTATAATAATAATAGGAATATATAGATTTAGATTAATATACAAATTTAAAGGCTTTATTTGAATAAAGATTCTTGAGATTGCAACAATCTGCAGCTAATTAGCAGATAGAGTATCAAAAGCTTGGAAGTTTTGTCATAAATAATAATAAGTGACTATGAAAAAGCCTTGACAGCGAGGAGACCACACAATTATGCCAAGAGTTAGTTAGTTATTACTGCGATTCGAGACTCGAGTCCCTTTCGGCTGTTGTGCACACATTCATTACGCCGTTCATTTCATTTCGGAGCATTTGCACAAAACAATGGCGCTGACTATCTCATTTCCAGCAGCAGTCAGGACATTGTTGGCAGTAAACTTTCGTGTGCGTGTGTGTGTGTGTGTATATGTATGAGTGTATGTCCTGTTCGCCGTGCAATAAATAAATAGGACAATGCACAAAATTTGGACCCTCGCAATGCCATCATTGCGCTGTCCTTTTTGCAGCTCTCGGTGTGTTGGGTTGAATTGCATTTCAGTCGGTTGTGTCTTGGACTCTCTGCAATATAATTGTGCGATGTATGCTATAAAGTTATTTGCACAAAGGAGCGCAATTGTTTCCAAAGACGCACGGCAAGGATTCCGTCTAAATGTCAATGGTAGAAGACTGCACCCAGTAATGGCAGTAAACCGATTTGCTGATGCTCTACATAAGCTATTTCAGTATCTACACGATACCTAGGGCAGTTAGCTGGCTGACAGTTCATATCCTATTGCAGTTATCAAATTGAAAATGCTGTTTGCAATTATGAGCTTGACATCAGGTAGCAAAAAAGCCAGCTCAATGTGTGTAAAGCGCATGAGGAATAAAATACACTGAGCTGCTGGCTCTGGCCAGTTCATGCCACTGGCGGATAACAGCAATAACACCCGCAACAATAGCAAAAAAGGAACAACAATAAGGAGAGACAACGACAAACAAACGATTGAAAGGAAGTTCGCACAATCAACAACAGATGCGCTTTTTCACATACGAATAACTGAACATGGAAACTCTCCAGGGAAATTGTTTTGTATGGCATTACGAGGCGCTGCTTGCGAGGTTTTCCTGCTGGCTACACTAGCTCACACACACAGATGCACACACCCACACACTCACACACACACCCTCATCTGTAGGGGCTCTTTAGCTGCAGCAGCTGCTGCACTGCAGCTCCCAGTAGCAATGCTTTGTTGTCCGTCATTGAATTAAACAAAAGTCCAAACAGCAGCGGACGACGCGACGCTCGTATACCCTACAGCGAATAGCAAAGTCGGCCATGATTGGTTTTGTGTAATTGTAGGTAAATAAGCTAAATGGCAGAAGCTGACTTTCCGTGAAAATCAAGGCAATTAAAAGCTAAAATAAAATCTAGTTTAAGCACACAGTTTAAGACATAAACTTCCAATCTAAAACAATAATCAACAAAGAATAAAAAATCCTAAGGAATAAATATATTAACTTCAATTTAATTCAATTCAATTTAACTTTACTTGTTTTACGTCAAGTCATTCTTTCAAGTAACTCTCTAATTAAATATTTAATTTTTTAATTAACTAAATTTGAAAGATGGATAGGAATTGGGAGGGATGGGCTGCACTTAGCACTAGGAATCATTATCCTAAATAAATATACAAATTATATTATATATAACTTAACTTAATTTACCGTCAAGTCAATCTCTAGCTACAATTATTTGTAGGTCTAATGTACCTTTAGGAATCATTAGCATGAATGCTAACCCAGGAAATTATTTTGAATGCACTAAATTATCAGCATTTTTATAAATGCAATAACATATTTTATAAATTTTGTTACCTATATTTGGCTCATTTTATAAGGTAAGCAGCAGATTTCCTTTCAATCGATAAGAATACCTAGTGCTTGAACACGAAATTGTTTGCTAACGAAGACTGCATCTGATTTGTATGATTGTAGGGTAACTAGACAACTAATCCAGCCTGATTAACAAAGTGACAGACTGCCTTCCCCGACAGTAGTCGAGCATCAACAGCTAAGTGAGTGGCCTGATCCTCTAGCCAGTGGGGCTTTTGCTTGTTTTTAACAATAAATGTTTTCGTACCCTGGTAGTGGTATTTAATACTTGCACTTGTCTGTTGAAACACGACACATTCGCAAAGTGTCACAGCAAAGTGAATCAAGGGGAGTTGACTCTGTGCTGGGTCAGAGGATGCTATCAGATACAAATACTCGTACTGGTATAATGCGGGCACTCAATGCATCAATTGAGTTATTGTGAGCGGTCGATGCAATCTGTGAATAAGTGCAGCTAAAAGCAAGTAGAACGCAAGTAGATGCTTAGATACACATCATGTATTTACCGTGAGGGCAGCCTTTCAAGGTTCTATCGATTTCTTTTAAAGGGAGCTATACGAAAGTAAACTTAACAGGACTTAATCCGCAGTGCAGATAAATTAATAGCAAGAAGAAATAAGAGCTACATTTCCAAGCACTTCAGTTTAAATATACAAAAATATTTCGCACTCAACCTATGCATAAAATATAATGTATTTATTAATATCAAAAAGTGCGCTGTCCCATGCAATTGAGATTGAAATTGTATGGCCAAGCAAGCATAGACTACTTATAAATATTTAATATCTTATTTTTTCGCACTCGCATAGTCTGGCAGCAAAAAGTTGTGCTGGGTTGTGCCGCAACTTTGCGCATAATTTCTAATAATTTCACTTTGAATCGCTACTTAAAAGAATGCTCTGGCAGCTTCCTTTGTTTCACCTTGGCTCAGTTTTATATTTCATTTTAGCACATCCTTAGCATGTGAGAGGCTAGGCTTAAGCGTACTTCAAAGCGCATTTTGTGCCATCTAAGTTGGCATTTTATCTGCGGCTCTGTCGCAAGTTTTTGCCATTTTTCCGCCTCCATTTTCTGTTTTTTTGCCCCCTTTATTTCGCTGGACCGGCAACATTTTAACTTTTGGGCTGTGTGCCACTTTCAACACTCTGCTTTATGACACTATATTTCGGTAGTCAAAGGGGGCCTAAGAGGTCGCCTGGCCTATGGAGGAGTGACCCTTTTAGCATGCTCAGAGCATGTTTTCGTGCTGCATTTAATGGCTGCCCAGATACACTTACGTATATACAGAGCATTGTTTGTAGCTCGATGTTGCCATGTTGCAGGTGTCCACTATTAGCTGCAATAGCAACAAAAATTGCAACAGGAACGCACCACTTGAACAATGGATCAGTTACCGTCACGCCCTCTGCTGCATGCTAATGAGTTGCAAGGCAATTGCCTCAAATTGTCTGGGCACTGTACTCAATACCACTTGCTGCTGGCTGAACCCTCTATTCCCAGGTGAACCAGATGCGAAACTAGGCGGCTAAAGAGAGCCTAGGAGGCACTCTTAGGCTGGGTTGAGGCAGTGGGGCTGTGAGGCTGTGGGGCCTACGTCTAATTGCAGGCGTGTTTGACTTACACTAGCCATAAAATTGGCCATTTCGACATTACAGCGCATTTTGTCTTCTTTGGCAGTAAAACCGACACACACTCGCCCAGCCTGCCAGACTTTCAGATTAATGGCCCATTGAAAATGTCGACACGAGGTGGGGCGAGGGCCGTGGTGCATTTATTTAGTGCTCCATATCCTGAAACTGAATCTGTCTATCTCTTAGCTGCCCAATGAATTAAGGCCTGAGTGGAATGCTCAACAATGTGTTAGAGAGTGTGTGTCCGTGTGTGCAACTGCAGACAATTTGTGGGCAAGTTTCAGTTAAACAGCCTTTTCATTACCTTAAATTAAGGGGAATAGCTCTACGATAACTACAATATCCATATGGTCATAATTATCATTTGAATTATGTACGTTATTAATAATTTAAATTACATTTCAACCTATTTAATTGCATTTATTTAAGTGAAATATGATGCATCAAAGTTTTGTTTGTTTTGTAAGCAAAGAGATGTGCGTCGATATGCACTGTGAGCGTTTGGCTGAAACTGTTCCCTTAGATGGCTTTAAAAACTTTCTTTCTGGCTTTTAATTTGCCAACAAAAAAGCTAACCTTAAGTCTACTCATTAGCTACGCTTCCTAGTTCATGCCAGAAATTATATATTACTGCGGTGTCCATTACATTTCTCATCAGTGTGTATCGCGTTTTATAAACTGTTGCGTGAACTGCAAAATGCGAAGCTTATCTTGGAGTCATGGCCCAGTGTCGGCGTTAATAGCTCGGGAAGAGCTAAAGCGTGGAAAAACCCAGCTCAAAATGACGCTGACAGCTCTATTGTCATTTTAATTTCACCAATTTATAAACCGCAACGACATCGCCAAGCTCTTTAATTACCAGCTGGCCACAGTGTTGCCCAAAACGAGACGCCACAACACGTAGATAAGAGCAGAACAGATCTGGATGTGGGCTGGAGCCTGGGCATCGGTGTAGCTGGCCAAGTGCCGGTTCAGAGGTTCTGGGCTCTGTGGGGTCCATTGGGGTCGACGACGACAAATGCTGCAGGCGTTTGGCCAACAGACGCTTAATGGCACAAACTTATTTATTTTAATATTATTATTTATAAAAAAATATGTGTATATATGCTGTGGGGGCAGCTGTTGTCTGCCTTGTCGACGTCGTTGTTATTGTTGCCTTCGGGCTATGACGACAGCGGACACTCGACGTTCAGCATGCTGCTTAATTTATAGTCCTCGGGCAGCTACCGGAAGTTGCATACATTATGTGAGCGGCGTCTGGTAATCCTGGCTGAACGGATAAAAGGGTGAACCTCTCGATACAAAGGCCATAAACTTTTAAACGCCACTGTCTGCTACTGGCTCATACATATTGGCTTTAATGCGTCGGCTAAATATGCACATTGTTTACCAACAACTGACGCCCACGCTCTTAACAATTTGTTCTCCTCTTGTCTCTCTCTCTTTCTCTCTCTTTCTCTCTCTTTTTATCTTGGTGTCTCTCTAGAAAATTCTGTTTATACGAGGCGTGCTTTAGAAATGAGAAAATTTAATAATAGAATAACATTTAATCCAATAAGCCTGAATTTAAAATGATTTAGGGTCCTGCTTTTGAAATATCTTGCTCTCTAAGATATGTTATTTAATCTTTTGTAGATTGCTTAATTTCACTTAATAAGTATTAACTATGAGCAGTATAAATAATACACAGCAATTCAAAATTTCCAAACAGAAAACTGTCTATAGAAAAGTAAAACAACAAACAAACAAATAATAAACTAATAAAACCAGTAAAGACGGTGCAGATCAGTCGGGCGGAAGGCTATAGTCGGACATAACCGACCGTAGGAGAGCATGTAATGCATAATAGATATGAGCGTACTTATGTTCGCTTACAAGAGAAGCGGGTTGGTGAGTGGGTTTCAATGGCACTTTCTCTTTGACAGGAACTGATCAAGAGACAGCGAAAGCTACAGCGCAGCCTGCGAGCACTATAAATACTGCTGCTGCAGTGCTGCTGATCACAGTGTAGTGTATGCAGTCATGTGGCAAAGACGTGTGGTGGGCGCTTAAGGGGCAAGTAGGCTTGGTATACTAATAAATATTATATTTTTATTATAATTCTGTATCCCTTTGCTGGCAGCAAATGCCCGGAATTCGCAATGTGCAGTGCCGGCAGTTTGATGTAAACGAATCCGTCAGCTTTGAACCTCCGGAGCAACAAATTTACAACATTTTTCTCTCGCTTCCCAACTTTTGCTGGCCTAATATGGCAAAAAACTTGAATCTCGTATTCAAAAAAAATAATTTTTGATTGTTAGAAACTCTGAATACCATGCCAGCAACACAATTTATTGTTGGCTACTATAGTTTTTAATTTGCGCAACTCTTATAACTTCCTGCTCATTTAACTAGAGAGAGTGTACTATATAGATGTGATCCCATGTGCATAAGTGTCGCTGCCTGAACTGATGCTTCATAACAAGAGCAACAGCACTAGGAGAATATGTTTCATAAAGTTTTTCGGCTGTTGCAGCTTTGTGTTGCCGTTGTTTCTGATGCTGCTGTTGCTGCTGTTGCTGGGGAACGTGTTGTTTGCTCGCTGAAACATCATAAATTACATGCGTGCTTTTTGCCACACGCCTCTTGTGTGTACGCGCTCAAACTCAATCTGCCACGGCCTGTTCTCTCCGCCTCCCCTGGCCATGCCCCTGCCCCTGAGGCAAGTCCCCCGCACCAGGGCCACTCAACTGCTACGTTCAAGTTTATGCTGTTGGTAAACTACTGCAGCAACATTTGGAGCCTGCTCGCATGCAACTATTATATTAATGTTTGTTGGCTCTATAAATCTGCGTATGGTAAAAATTTTTAATGTTGCATTTTTATTCATAACGTGCGAATGGAACGTTGTCAGTTGTGGCTTAAATCCGCCGTAGTCGGCAGTCAGCAGTCGGCAGTCGCAGATAGAGATATAGATGCACAGATGCCGAAATCCGCATGCTGTGCGGAAATTGCATAGAGTTTAACGGCTGCTCGTATTCATATTCGGATTGCACCAGTGAACATGCTATGGGTACCTCAAATGGCGCTATCAATTCACCTGACTGTGCTTTATTTTCCTTCTTCTAAAGGTCGTAAAGAGTTGGTGCAGCAATGAAAAATATATGGGCATAAATAATATTTACAACCATCAACTTTAGCTATTGAATAATTTATTTTAACAGTAAAATGCATTATTTTAGTGTTTTATTGTTTGTGTTAACTTTCTGATATTCTGAAAACATTTTCCTAAATGAAAATTGCTCTTGGCGCGATTCTAGTTTCTTGTTTCTCGTCATATCTCGTATTGCGCTTGAATTTGTTGGCTAGTGTAAGTGGTGCAGTGTAATAAAACGCTGCTTATTACATTCAGCCATCATAAATGCATAACTAAACCGCCACACATTCCGCACCATAGCAGTCCAATACTCGAAGCACAACATGGAGCACAACACCCACACTCATGCATACTCATATCAGCGGGTGCTTTCTACAGTTATTCATAATCGTTTGTCCGTACTTTGAGGCAATGTTGTTGGTCCACAACAACTAATGGAATACACAAAACGGCCGCAGTTTGAGGCAGAACCATTTTTGGTAATTGCTCATGGGCCACGCTGGCGTATGAGCAATGTCCGCATGTGCTCAGATGGCAAACTAAAATGAGCATAGCGATATTTGCTGGTACACGGTATCAATAGTTTGATGGTTGAGCTCTGTTTTGCCAGCATTTACATGCAATTAAATACAAATAAATTATTTAGCAATGTGGGTCAGGTTGGAGACTCTCACTTTTGCACTTTTGCCCTGCACCTCGAGTCAGTCTGGCAACCCTTTTTTTAGTTTTTGCACACGTTCATTTGCGAGCAAATGCCTGCGGCTTGTGGCTCACTCTTTAGCTGAAACTGTGCCTTCAAGTGCTGCAGGCTTCAGCTTTTAATGGGTAGCTCATGTAACCGGCAATACGACTCGTGTTAAGTGGGGTCCATGAACCACCAACATATCTACTGCTCCTCCTGCTCCTCCTGCTCCTGCCCATACTCCTCTTCGCTTGCCTTTTTTAAACCAAACATTAACGCCTAAAACTGTTCTCTCACTTGCTGGCTGTTGGTTCTGTCTGTCTGTCTGTGTGCCAGGCAATACAACTCGTGTCGGTTACCCAGTTATTTGTGAAAATGTCTGAATACTGTTATATCAGATGGCTTGTGTGTTCGTTTGTGTGGGCTTTGCCTTGGGGTGATTAAATGGATTCGACTCTTAGGCTCTGATTTGGCTTTGTTTATGTTTATGTATGCTAATGAAGGTCGCATATTTGTGGCTGAGATTGTTTTGGGATTATGAAATTGGCATTGAAATTGCTAAATGGAACTGAAACTTAAATACATTTTCCGGCTCCGAAATTAACACACATGCGAAATATGTAAGCTAAAAGCATAATAGACAACAATTTCCATTAAGCCGAATTATAAGTGCGCTGTAATGCTGGGAATGAGTTCTAAAATAATGAAAATTTATCAGAAATATATTTATCAGTCAAGCAAATATCATAATGCTTTAAATACTTAAACCTCGACTGCGTTTTGCCAAAAAAAAGTGTGCATAAATATTAATTATACAATACCAAACTACACAAGTTCATTTAAAATGTCGTTTAACCTTTATCGTTCAACCATTTGACTTTAACAACAATTAGTTGAAGCTGCCAACTTTCAGAGTTAACAACTTTCATTTGCTGGCAACGTTCAACATTAAATGTTAACACCTTCTCACTTTCATATGAGCATCCGTGTTTCCGTTAGCACATTCTCATTTAATGCAATTTAAAATCAAATTGCACTTTATTTGCACAACTTCATTAGCAAAGTCTTCAGCAAATTCATTACGACTCTGCCAATGACTATCAGAATGCAGGGCACTTTTGGCCCAGCAAATGGCTGCATTCAGCCAAAACTTGACTGTCACCCTCTTACACAAACACACTAACATACACACACTCACATATACACAAGCAGTCACCTACAAGCACTCAAAATGTCTTCTCGAGTGCGGAAATATTTAAAGTGTCACACACGCTGTTCGGAAATTAAATGTGAGCATAGCTTATGCTCCAGCCTGTGAAAGTGGCTCGGTGTTTGAGGGCATATCAGACAGATACTAAATAACACTATGCAACAGCATTTGGAAAAGGTTGAAGTACCATGGGATCCGAGAAGAATTAAGAAGAGAAGAGCGAACTATACACATCCAACTCTTGTTGAACGATCTTACATGACATCAATTACATTATATTAATAAATTACATTATATTTAGTGAACCCTACATTATTTCTAGATTTTTTTATTTTTATTTCTATTGATAAAATGCTGTGTAAATTAAAAATCTCTATGAGCCTAAGCAAAATCGCATTTAAATGAAAAATGTTTAAATAAAACAGAAAAAAATAATTGAATATATTACTGAACATTGAATTTATTTAAAGAAAAAATACTTCTGCTAGTTCTTACTCCAATTTATTTTTTAAGATATCTTATACATATATCTTTTTTAAGATATCTAGATATCTTAATTTTGAACTATATTACATTTTAACTTTAATTTACACTTTTTTATTGTAATTTTAATTTTTATGCCGAATGCATTTAGTTGACATTATACAGATAATAGGCGGAGATTAAAAAAAATAAATTTGGTAAATTCTGCAGCTTTAATTGAGGGTGCTTCATGGTAGCTGGTTCGTTATTTTTGTATAACGAGATGAGATCTATATATTGTATATCTATAAGATAATTGTTTATACAATTGCGACATGGAGTTAAAGAATTTATTTGAGCTGAAATTTTGTTGCTTAGTGTTCTGGTGGCTTGTGTAGGTTGGTGTGAATAGCCGGAGCCAGTCAGTAGTCAAGGTGTCTAACTCTGGCACTGACTACGAATGAATGTGAATGTGAATGTGAATGTGAATATGTTTGTTTTGTTGGCTTTCTTGTGGGCGTGGCAGCAAAACCGAATGACGATGTTCAAAGCATTTCTGCTCCTTTATATACACAAACACTCCACACTTACTTTTTTCACTGTTTTTCATTGCACGCTTTTCAAGTGTTTGTTGTGCATATTTTCGGTAGCCTTTGGAATAACGTTTCTTGTTCTGCATTTTGCGTTCTGCGTTTTGCGTTTTGCGTTTTTCGGCTTCAAGTGTTTTGCGGTTAGTTTGAGGAGAGAACGAGACGGCAACAGGCAGTTAAGTGTTTGTTTGGCCTGCTTTGTGGCGACGTCTGCGGTGCGTATGCGTAACGCTCTGGTACTGCTTGAATTTAATAAATTAAACTAAAGTGACTGGTTTGAGTTTCAGCAAGTTTTGTGAATTTCCTGTTCGCTTCAACAAATTTTAATTATAGATTCTTTATGTTGCATTTAAATTTCATGAAAAGTGTCGTCACAAATTTAAAGTAAATCGTGTAGAATTTCACAGCTAAAACAAAAACAAAATTCCATTGTCTCTCCGCTCTCTTAAGTAAGCATCGAGTTGACATGTTCACTTTATTTATTACACTCAGTGACAATTGTACACATCCTGCTAGCTGCTGGCAGCAACAACAACAACAACAAACAGCAAACAGGCTTTAAGCGTTTGCTCAAGTGTATGAGATTACCTAATAGTAACCGCAAATATATAAATTTATCGCGTACTCCATCCATGACACGGGCAATGGCTACAAACAACATCGTGTAAGGCTAGGACATACGGAGGATAGCAGCACACTGAAAGAAACAAATGGTTTTTGAAATACATATGATCGTCTAATAGCCGTTATTTCTACGTTAGTAGTGGACCTTTAGAAGTTTGTTTACGATAATTGAATAATTTAAAAATAGTGTAAGAAAATTCCTACCAAATTTTTTAATTACATAGCTAAGTTATTATTAAAAGTTATCTACCCAGGACCCACGAAATTGGTAAAAAAAAAAGGCTTAATAACGGGCAGGAGGCGTGGCAGACCGCATATTGAAACAGGATAGTAAACATAGAAGTTATTTAAGAAACAATATTGCAGGGTTTGCTCGGTCGCCCTCTGGCAGCGTTGCTAATGATTTAATTAATTAATTAATTAATTATTTGTAAGCCATATTTGAAGTCAATGGTGGGGGGTATTCTTCTTAGTATTAGTTCTTACAATAGGTTTATTGTCAAATAATTGTGCCTTATAAAACCATAATAGGTCATGCGCATTTTTGTATTAGTAATAAAAACTTAAACCTAAACACGTAGGAATATTTTGTAATGTTTTAATACGATTAGATTTGCTAAGACTTGCCTGCAATTACATGAATTATTTCATATCAAATATTTGACGTGCTTTATTTACTGTGCATGCCAAAAACTTGCAGCTGCAAAGCAAAATCAACAAAAAGCAACATCAGAAACATGTGAACATGTGAACTAAGAGCAAAAGGCAAAAGTCTTTTGAGATATACCTTTCCTTGCCCAGTTCCATACATTCATGATGAGTACTGGCCCCTCCTGGTGTTTCTCTGCCCCTGTGCTTATGGCTTCCCATTCCCGTTACCTGCCCACCGTTGTCTGTATTGAGGTCAAAGCGCATAACTTAAGTAGCCGACAATAAAATACATAACATGGCATACAACCCAAATGGCAGGGACGAGGCTGAGGAGGGGAACAGAGGCGAAGTCTGTGCGAAACGCTGGCAAAATATGGCTCTATTTATTTGTACATTACCAGTAACCAGGCTACCAACTGCCAAGAAGACGTTGAAAAACGCGTCTTACAACCATTTGCCTTGTCTGTCTCTCTTTGTGGAGAGGCACGGAGATTCGGTATGTTTCTGTGTGTCTTTGCTGTATTTCTACCTCTTCTCCAGATGCTGCTGCTGCTTCTTGAAGCTTCTTGTACCTGGCTGAGCTGCTGCCAGCAAAAGGCCAAGTGTTGTGCTTGACATGTGCAAAAATCCCATTCACAACATACCCTGAATACAGCTTGTAGTTTCATTTCATATGGACTGCCTGTGTCCCGCTGGGGCTCATAAGTATTTCACACTGCGTCGATTGAATAGCATCGCAGCAAGAGATTCAAATAAAGACATGTAGGAGAAAATGCTTTTCAGCTAGTTTACAAAGTCAAAGAAAAATGTAATATGTTAATTTAAGGCATTTCGACATAGCTTTTACTTGTTTATTTAAAGTAAGTTTTAATTATTTGCGTATAAATAATTTAAATAAAATAATAACAAATAATATCATTTGATTGAAATTAAAAACAATACGTATAACAATAATATTTTATAAAATATGGATGAATTCATTTTATGGTGTACTACAGTTATAATAATATTTTAATATAGTGATAGATATGTAATCATATTATCAAGCCCCTAATTTTAGTCTAATAACTCGAATTACCAAATATACAAACGTCTCGTGAAATTACTTCAATAAGAGTAGAGCCCAAACACTTCTAACATTACTCATACGCCATGTTGTTGTTCTACACTCGCACACACAGATACCAGGCCATGTATAACAATCCGATTATCGAAATTAAAAACAATACGTATAACAATAATATTTTATAAAATATGAATGAATTCATTTTATAGTATGGTACAGTTATATTAATATTTTTATTTATTGATAGATATGTATTGATTTTATCAACCCCCAAATTTTAGCCCAATAACTCGAATTACCAAATATACAAACGTCTCGTGAAATTACTTCAAATAGAGTAGAGCCCAAACACTTGTAACATTACTCATACGCCATGTTGTTGTTCTACACTCGCACACACAGATACCAGGACATGTATAACAATCCGATTAAGGCCACTAATTTGGAGCATCGTGACGTGGTACTGGACATACTCTCCGATGCCCGTGTGGTGGGTCCCCTGCTGCAGACGGGCATGTTCCATGCGGATGTGAATAGGCGTAATTATATGTACGTTTTCGGCCATAACAGCGCGACGGGGCCGTATGCAAATGTAAGTACGCATTTCATGCAGTGTTTGTACATACATGTGAGCTTAGCGAGAAGCACTGGATGTGGTGGGGCAGGGGGCGGAGATATTTAGGACCATTATGGGCACATTGTAAGCACGTCAAATTGTGATTCCAATTACGCAGCGCGTTTAATTTAAATACTGTGGTCGAAAAGAGACATACACAGCAAGAATGCCGGGGGAGAGGCGGCGAAGTGGGGGATTGGCATTGAGTATTTTCCGAAATGCTGGCAAAGCCAGCATGAGTTGGCATTTAATGAGTTTTCATGTACTGCCAGCCAGCCCAAATAATTCTGTGAAAGTTTTGTGCCCCGCTTGTGGTCTGTACGGGGTTGCTTGGCTTTTGTGGCTGCTGGGTCATTCCATCATTGGCCGCTGCCATTTTGGCTTTTCAGCAAAACAATTCACAAGTTTGCAGCTCCCGCGGCCCGTAACGATCGCCATAAAGACAATGAACTGCCTTTCGAGTCCACTAAAAACACAAGCAGCCAAACCATAAAAAATGAAGACAACAGAAACAAACACAACAATAACAACAATGCCAACAATACCAACAACAATAAGCGGTAAGCACGACTTTAACTTTTGGGCCAAGCCACTAAGTAGACGACAAACCGCTGACCTCTCCGACCACCCCGCCCCCTTCAAGGGTTGCCCGCGGGCTGTGGGTGGGATAAAAGCCGGATTGCTCGATGAGTTGTCTAGTTCGTTGTACGTAAGAATGTCTTTCATCCATCCGACGGAGTGTCCTTTTGACTTGTGTTATGGCTGTTGCCACCGGTTTTTATGGCTTTGTCATGCTTATGGATTTGTTTCTGATTGCCATTTAGAGATAGAAGTTGCCTTGGATGAGCCACACGATGTTATGATTAAATGTGTGTATCGATTTGTAATTAGACGGGCAGCAAGACAAATTTTATGGGTTCATTTACTTGAAATGTATCAAATTTGCTCAAGCAAATGGAAATTGAGCAAGCGTTTAAACAAAATGAAATATATGTGCTGCCACTCAGCTGATTCAAGATAGATATAATGAAATCTCACAAATTCAATTCGTATTTATTGAGTTTATAAAACTAGCAAGGAGTTCAATCAACTATTGTATAAGGGAAGCAAGAAATTGACACAAAAAACAAAGGAACACAAAATGTAAACACAAATCCCCAAAATAAAGAGCACTGAAACCGAAATAATGAATGGGAATAATTCAAATAAAAATCTAAATAAAAGGACTACTTTCCGGCAGTGGAAAAAAGTTATTATTTCGCATTATATTTTTGGAAACTTTAGCTCAGCGTTAAGCGCATTTTTATGGCTATACGGACAGGCAGAAAGACCAGACTGAATTGGACAGCAGACAACGGCGGCAAGAGGGAGCATAAACCATGGCCAAGTCAACTAAGCTCGAACTAAATGAAAATAGACGTTGACTGCTGGCCATACAAAAAGGCAAGGATAGAGAGACAGAGAGAGAGAAAGAGGGAGATATATATATGTTTAGAGAGATAAAAATAGATAGACTTGGGGACTTTTGAATTGCGGCAACAATTTGTGGCCAATGCGAAAAGTGCAACAACTTTTTAATAGCCTCGCAATTAAACTATAACTGAACTACGGGCCATAAATTATTGCTAGTAAACAGTAGCGTTTTCCACCGCTACTTAGCACTGTAAACGAGTATATTTATTCAGGTTTAAATTTGTTGCAGCATTTCGTGTGGAGTGCACAAATAATAGATGTGCGCATGTCGCGCAGCTTAAAGGACATTAATATTTATGTGTTTGATATGAGAACAAATTGCAGGGGCGATCAGCACAAAGCGCCAGAGCGCATTAGTTACAAATAAATTATGAAAAAATGAAATTCACTTAAATATTTCATGGCTGGCAAGCAGAGCCGAAATAAAATCTCCTCTGCGCAAACACGCTAAAGGATCTCATGGCAGCACTAAGCAGGCTCAGGCCCAGTTGTAGTCGGAGTCAGAGTCAAAGTCCCAGGCTTGCCTACAAATTATCGCTACCAGAGAGTCGACAGAGTCTCAGACCCCATGTGCTCGGGGGCGTTGCCAGACAAATAAACAAACACGGAGACATATACACACACACACACACACACACACACACACACAATGATGGTAGCAGGCAAGCTCTTTCAGAATGCCGCAACATTTTTCTCGTTTTAGCCAGACATTTTATTTTTATTTATTTGGCCATTTTTGCGGCATTTGCTTTGTGCCAAGTAGAAAACTCAGCTGCGTAGATAAATACTCGCTATGTTGAATTTCTGCATAAGCTGCGCTTCTCTCTGCACTTTTGTGACCGAGTTTATCTCGCTTAAGCGTGCTTCATAGGCTACTCAGAGACCACACGCCCACACGCCCAGCGTCAAATGTGACTGACTGACTGACTGACTGCCAGTTGACGCCTCTTCCGCGTCTCCCCCCTTTTTGCAGTCTGCCCACTCCACTGTGGGCTGGATTGCAAAAAAAACTGGCATAAGCTCGTACAATTAAGTTGCAAACTTAAAATTGGTGCGATTGATGGGGAAAAATATAAAACGATCGGACCACGCCTACATTTCGCCCATGTAAACTAGAGGACATGCGCTGCCCCATGCGGTATGCAACAAAAATATGCATTCAGAGAATTATTGATATAACGACTAAAGTATTTGTTTAAATTTAAATCGTATGTATAAAACCGTTTGCATATCGTTTGAACACTTATATAACGATTAAACATTTCTGTTAGTTAACAGCTATGTTATGAAACTGAAAACCCGTAAAAATCCGCAATCTTGATTGATAACTTTAATTAATAATTTACATGCAATCGATAGTGAAAACGAATGTTATTTTCAATTCTACATACTGTGGTCATACTTATAATATTGGTTGATTGTTAACATTATAATTCTTGGATGTGTACAAAGAAAACAAAAAGCTGTTACAACAATCTACTGTTTGATCGTCTGACTTTAAGATCTAATACAAATTTAAAGAGTGTGATTATACCGATAAGCTTTATCGTTTATTTATGTTATCGTCTATTTAGTTGAAGTATCTTATGTTTAAATATAGTTTTAATTCCATTAATTTGTTAAATTTATGCCAGTTTTTTCGATCCAGCCCACAGTGCACTTTGTGGACTGACTATCTCGGGCTGGAGCCGCGGGCATATTGTAAAACTTTTTGGCACATGTCTTGCATGTTTGCAGTTGAGTCCGAGGAGCAGCTCGCTTACTTATCAAATGGCAGCTGTGGGAGATACTTATTTGGCTTGAATAGCGACTCAAGGCAATTGTTAAACTGGCGAAAATGATACGAGGCGATGGAAAAGCAACAGAAGCAATGTTGAACTAAGCTTTTCGCATCTTTGAAAATCAATTGCATTGCAAAATGGGTAGTAAAATTCAATGAGAAAATACGTGGCATAACTGCACATTCATTGGACAGCTTACCCCAATGCTTATAATAGTACATTATAGGAATATTAAAAATATTTTGTAATATGCAATAATATCAATCAGTCTGGCATGAGTTCAATTTATGCAAATATTTTCCCTATTTCTATCAAGAGTCAAATGCTGAAATTGTCGACCGCAATTTAATATGTTTTGCATATTAAATTCAGTATTATTTTGGACACACAGACAACCTTATTTCAGGAATTTCAAGTATGTACCGTCTGGACCTTTTTCGGTTTATTCTTTGCATTTTTATTTTGTTTGTCTGGTGAAAGTTCGGACTATGCTGCCTTTGATAAGAATGCGTAATAAATTGTAGGAGGAAGGAAGCAAAATTTATGAAAATAAAATAAATAAAAACGAAACGAAACTAACATTTTTATTTTCTCTACGTTGCGCAGGCGTCAAAGAACGCCAAACTTTGCTTCCACTGACCGCATTCATAAAAGAAATGCCGCTCAAGACTTTGACAAATAATAAAAAACTTTTTACGTGACATTAAATGTGTTGCATACTTCATGGCAAATGCCAAATAAAAGAGCAAAAGCGGAAGTTTCCAAAACTAAAATAAAAGTCGACGAGTGCGTCGGCTGTTGCCCAACAATTTTCTAATTACACAATAGAAAATATCAAAATTAAAGATGCCCCTAGCAGACAAACAGCGACAGCACGCGAAGCCAAATTTAATCTAAGAAAAGACCATAATGATGAGTTACAAATTACGCACCTTGCCCCGGGAATTTCCGACTAAAAGCCCAACGTTGCCGCTGAGAGAATTAGGCAAACATTTTAGCTAATTTTACACGCTGACTCTTCGAGCTCCATCAACTCCATTAGGTTTATTAGTACAAATGACGCTTTGTCAAATTGTTGCTTCCGCCGAAAGCTCAGAGCAAAGCGGAAATAACAAGATGGCGGGCAGAAGGATGGCGTAACAAGAGAGCAGGAATATAGATAGCCCAAAGCGTAATACAAACAAGAGCATAAATTACAATATAAACAAATTTATTTAATTTTCTTTTCCCGGTTTCTTTTGAAGTATGGAAATTAATTGAGCAAAGTTGACATATTGACAAAAATAAATCGCATAATATTGATAACTAGTATTACAAATTGAAGTTCATTTTTTGAATATATATTTATATCAATTATATTTTTTATATCATAAAGTGCTTTTAAATCGGGAATTGTGATATCTAAATGTTAGTTCACTTTTAAAAAATTGACAAAATAAAAAAAAAATATATACAAATGTAAACCTTATTAATATTTTGAATTATGAAAATGGGTTGCCCAGTGTATATGCACACGTTAAATCAATTATATTGCTATGCTTTATTTTTTTTGAGCTGTCAGTTAAATTAAAATTTTTTCCAATAAATCATATTGAACACGATGCGTTGAAAATTAATGTGAAGCATAAATTATATGCCACGTATAGGGTATAACTTTGCAATTGAATGAAATTGTTATTTCAACAGAAACTTTTCACTCTCTTATCCTCAAACATATGTATTCGCTACTACATAGAAATCAATTTTAAGGATATTACATATAAATTCCGTTTATGAACCATACCATGGACTTAACAATGTCTGAAAAAGGCAATTGAACGTTGAAGAAAAAGTATCATACAAACAACACAAAAAACCGCTGTCTAAGCCAAAGTAAACTCACTTTTCCATATTTATTTTGCGCATTTCATCAAAATATAAAGCAAATCAAAATCAAAACTGACATTCATCATCCATAAACGAGCCCGAAAGCTGGCGACATAGATGAAAATGAGCGAAAATGAGCTTGTGATTGTCCAATAGCAACAACAACAACAAGAACCACAACAAACGCAAACGGCTGACGATGGCAGACAGACAGAGAGAAAGACAGGAGGACGGGCGGACAGACAGCGCGATTTTTATGATCAGCCAGAGAAAAATGCTTTGTGACTTTGTTACATTTTTCATGGCAACAGTAAAAAGTTGGCGTTATTACCTACTTGCTGGCTGCAGTTGTTACCCTGTCTGTCTGTCCGTCTGTCTGTATTTCAGTCTCCTTCCCGCTTTCTCTGCCCCTCCCCCACTCTGCTCTTTATCTTCATATTTCTGCAGGAATCGTAAGCAGATTGACGCTGACTGACCAAAGTTGCAAAAGAAAGCGAAAAGAAACATTTTCGTTAAATCTGCAAGTTGAAGGATTTTCACCAAAATTTTTACTGTTTATTAAAAACTGTTTTATAGGGTATATTGACTTATTACAATTGCTGGTCATAAATTCTGTCACAGTATTCTGTATCCTTATTGTTTTCAACTTATATTTTATAAATGGATTCTCTACGCATATTTTTCAAGAATTTGGATTAAATTTTTAAGACATAGAGTATATATTCTGTCGATGTCCAATATCTAATGTGCTGTACTTCATTTTGCAGCTACCACACAGCATTATGGGCGAAGAGCTGGCATTCATTTTCGGTGCGCCTCTGGCGCCGGCCGGCCCATTTCCCAGCCACAACTATTCTGTGCAGGAAAAGCTGCTTTCCGAGGCGGTAATGGCATATTGGACGAATTTCGCAAAGACTGGGTAAGTAGTCGTCGTAATACCGACAGCCAGTTGGAGTGTGCACTTTGCCAAAAGCTTGCAATTGCGATTGGAAATGGTAAAATGTGGGCGTGTCGTGGCAGGGGCGTGCCAGTGTGCTATCAACACGCAGAGTCGCAATGCTGCATGCAAATGCAACTGTGGACGCGGCTGCGGATGCGAATGCGGATGCGAATATCCAGGCAACCCGGCTGGTGTGGCACGTACTGCAATCTGCAAAGCTCGGACAGTGAAATGAATAGAATTTTTACTGTCGGCTTTTATTATTATTATTTGGCTGCAAGAACAACAGCAAACATGGCCATAAGCAGCGCCAACAGTCAACCAACCAGACCGGGCCGAGCAACATCAGCAGCTATGCAAATATTATTAGTTGAAATGCGAAAATGGAAATCAAAAACTCAAATCAGAGATCGTTAGCAGACATTTTGGTATTCTATTTGAAGTCAAATATGCAAAACGCAACGACTATTAGCTCTTTATATACATGGCCATCAAATTTAATAATCAAATTCCCAGCAAATGTCGCCGCTCATTGAGACATTTATTCCACCGGAATGAGTGCGTGAGTGCCATGAATATGGCGATAATCCACATTCATATAATGACTGAAACACCGCGGATTAAAACTCAATTCAATGCGGACTCCTAAATCGTATTATTTAGGCTCATACTTAAGAGCTATCTGTGGTATTTCATAAATAATGATTTAATTATTTGTATACCTCGTACTTATTAAAAATGGGTAAAAACAGGGTTAATAACTTTGGGAGAATAAATGTATCTGGCAGAAGGAGACATGGTAGACCCAATAAAGTATATATATTTTTGATCAGGGCGACGATTTATTCTTATTAGTCTGTCTTGCTGTTCGCTTTATTCTCTGAAACTACAAGTTGTAGAGCAGCCATATTTGCTATATCAAGTTAATTTTAAATAATGGACGCCACTTCCTGTTCGCTTTCGACATATACATAAATGGAATACAAGAACCTGTATTCGAGATATAAATTTATTCATTCCCAAATTCTGATATCATCAGTTGCTGGATATCATAAATATCTACCAGTTCTACAATTCATCTGAGTCAGTCAGTAAATAAATGAGATGTGATGCATCAAATTTTTTATCCGATAAACAATCATTAATTTTATGAAGAAGTAGGTTTGACCAATTGTTTCTGGTTATTAGTTAAATCTGTTAATTATAGACTATTAATTTACTGCATCTGTCTCTTCTTAGCAACCCGAAAGCGCCCTGGAAGGGCACGTTTTTAAACTCGCACGTGTTGGAATGGGATCGCTACGACTTGGACTGGCCAGAGTTCAACAAACGCACGCAGGCCTATCTGAATATTGGTAAGTGCAGCATGAACCTAATGCTCTGCGAAGTGTCCCCTCTATTGTCTCTGTGTGTGTGTCTCTCATACCGTTTCGCTTTCTGTCGCAGGCATACCACCAACAGTGGGCTACAAATACCGTCAGATCTACATGAATTTCTGGAACAAAGAGCTGCCGGATGAGCTGAATCAAATTGCAGCCATACAGGAACAGGGGCAGCTGCAACAGCAGCAGCTGCTGGCCGGAAGCGAAGTGATTACGGGCCACATGAGCAAATACGGTGCGCGTGACAATGGCGCCGAGGATCCGGTGCGTACACTCAAATTTCTGCTGCAGGATCCGCTGGCAACAGTCAACGAGCAGACCGAAACCGCTGCCGAGAACATGTACAATGCCCCACCCACATTCGGCCATGTGCATCGACAGCAGGGCCCCACTGGCGATGCCCTGCCCACATCCGGCGAGGAGGCAACCCAAGCCACGCAGCATGCAAATGGCGACTACGGCGAGTATGGCGCCTCGCCAGCACCGGGCACCCCAAACGAGCCCGTTGCCAAATCCGAGACAACGCTGCAGCTGCTCATTGCGCTCATCGCCATCTTCATAGTGCTCAACGTGGCCATCTACGCCACCTTTCTGCTGCGCCAGCGCCGGAAGCGCGGGAGCTCGCTGCAGCGCAAGCTGGGCGGCCAGATGCTCAGCTACGATGGCGCCAACGACGACGAGCTGAAGCGTTGCAGTAAGTCACGCGATGGCGACGACAGCTGCATACTGGACATGGTGCGCAAATCGAACACCTACGAGGCCATCAAGACGGGCCAGAGGTCACCCATTAACGGCTATGCCATACAGCGCCAGCTCAGCAGCTCCACCGTGGACACGCACACCAAGGTCTGCGAGTGGATGTCGCATCAGAAGGGCCAAAAGCTGCTCAAGTCTGGCAGCTTCCACACCACGCCGCCGCCCCTGACAGCCCAGCTGGATGGACGCATCATAATCTGCCAGGACATCGAAGTGACGGACGCCGAGCTGCTGACGCCCCAGCACATGCACGACGCCAATCAGGAGGCCATGCACTACGAGCTGCTCCTCCAGCGCCAGCACTCCGCCCTCACCGAGCCCAGCGACGCCTGCCTGCTGCGCCGGCACAGCCACGCCCATTCCGATCCGGTGGACATGATACTGGCTGCGGACGAGCAGGTGACCAGCTTTGTGCATGCCGACGACGTGGACATCAATGTGACCAGTCGCGACGAGGACGTCTTTGCCCAGCCCCCGCCCGCGCTGAGCGCCAGCCAGCAGCTGGAGCTGCTCCGGCAGCGCAACTATCCCAAGGTACTGCCCACGGCCCAAGACCTGCAGCACGGCTACAAGCGCAACTCGCTGCCCCCGCAGAATTACACGGCTCCCCTGCCCCCGCCGCGCACCGTCAGCAGCACGCTGGGCCGACGTCCCAGGCGGGACAGCAGCAATATAACCACATCGCCGCTGATGCTGGCCCACGACTGCGGCGAGGAGGAGGCGGGTGAGCCGCAGATATCGCAGAACACGCTGATTGTGGGCCCCATAGTGCCCAAGTCTCCGGCCACCTCGCTGAAGCGCACTAAGCCGACAGCACTGCAGACAGAGCCAGCGGCTGGAGTGGTGTCCCCGCTAAGTGGTTCCTTTCAGTCATTCGAATCGGTGCCGCCCATGCACGAGGCCACGCCGCCGCAGGGGGAGCGGACGGAGTGCGTGTATGCGATTGCAGCCAGCCCCAGTGTCTGCTCGATGCCCAGCTCCCCCAGCAGCTGGTCGGCACCGAATGGTGATTTATATGCGCAGCCAACGAAATCGGCATCGAGGACATCGCTCATACCGCGTCTGCTGCAGACATCGCCGGACACGCAGCAAGTGTCAGCTGCAGCTGCAACATCCACAACACCCACAACACCCACAACAGCAGCAACTGTTGCAACTGTTGCTGCTGCAACGCCCAGCCGCATACCGCAGCTGCAGAAGGAGCCGTCTGCCTGCGGCACCTCGACGTCAAATTCACGCATCAATTCCACAATCTCAAGCGGCTCCTCCGCCTCGGCAGCCACCTCCTCCTGGTGCTCCTCCTCCTCGTCCTCCTCCACGGGCACAGTGCGCACGGAACTGCAGCAGCCGTGTCAGGGCCTGCCAAGCAGAAGTATTACAACTAATATATAAGACAATTCCAGCTCGGCTGCCCGCTGTGCCCAAAGACGCCAACTTTCAACAGGCGCCTGCCAAATCTTTTCCAAATGCTGACAGCTCCGATTTGGCTCTGGGTTTGAGTTCGGGTTTGGCTCTGGGTTTGGCATGGTTGAGCTGAGCTGAGCTGAGCTGCAGGAGCATAACCTCAACTCACGCGCCGGCTGTCGGAATTTTATAGTGTTAGCGTAAATTTAATAATACATTTCGGCATAAAGTTTATCTTTGGCTTGACTTGCAGGCGCTTTGCAGCTTGTGGTCGCTTTGGTTACGCCAACTTGGCTCAGTTCGCCCTGCTGCCAGCTGAAGACAAGCGAAAGCCAAAACTTCGAAATAACCAATAAAACTGTGTATGTTAAAACGCACATAAGCTCCAGAAATTGAGTTAGATAGGCTAGTCTGCTGTATTTTAAGCAAATTCAATATGCTAGCAATTCATAAATTTCATATTTAAATCCGGCAAATTTATCTAAGAATTTTTCTAAATATTTTAAAATATAGGATTTGTAAAGTTAACTTGAATAAAATAAAGGCAAAATAATGATTTATATTTAATCGAAATGAATAGTGCAACTTTATTTGTTATTAAAAAAGAATTATATGTTTAATTGGAAATAATTGGCATAATGTTCATATTGATTTATTTTGTTTGAAATTCTGTTTTTTCCAAACATTTATATTTTAAAGTGAAATAAATATTTGTAAAATAAAATAAAATAAAGCAAAAATTACGGCAATTAAATATGCATTATATAAGATTTTAATTTGATAAAACAAAACTGAAAATTGTTTACATAAAAAAGCTGCAAAATTGCAAGCAAAAATCGTACAATATTTATACTATTAATATTATTTTAATACATAACTTTGTTAGCATTAAACTTAAACTGGTCGTACTTATGTAGTTAACTTAAATCATTAACAAGTATTATGCATAGACTCAAAAGTAGCTTCAATTTATAAAATCGTAAAACCAAATGTAAATTAAGCACCGTTTAATTAACTTAACTTTAAAACGATCAAATAAATACATATTCAAGTGCAACAACAATCATATTGTGTTATTGTTTTTTAAGCCAATTGCAAATGCTGCGTGAAAACTTCACCGTTGTCGTTGCTGCTGGAAAATTGCGGTACCTGAAAATAAGCATAACAATATGCAATTCGAGTGGCTTAACTTGGTCGAAAACTATCGAGCTACTTAGGACTTTTCAATACACAAAAGAGAACTTTCATAGCGTTGCCAACTTAATTTGCAAGCAAAATGTTGGTTTCCTGAAATCTGCGGGGCAATGTCAACATTTTGTTTAGCTGCAAATTTTCGAAATATTTGACTGGGGGAATTTTGTGCGTTGTTGCCGCAGGGATTGCTAGTTATATTAAACTTGTTGTCACCGCAAATAGTTGCCTTTATGTCATCCCTCCTCGTCTCCTTGGTGTGAAATTCTTTGAGTGAGTCTACGGCTGAGAAAGTTTTATGTGTCGGCTTTTCTGCTTTTGCCTTTGTGGCACATTACTTTTCGGTTTTCCAGCGAATTGAGTTATTGTGGCAACATTTCTCTTTCCATTTCTTTGGCTTTTATTTTACTTTTTATGCAAATTGCTGTCATACAGTTGTTGGTAGAACGTTTTCATTGCTTTTACTAACTTTTTTTGAGCTCAAAAGTAAAAAAAAACTTTTCGTTCTGGGTTTATTTTGGGAAAATTGAAATCCTTGCCATAAACAAAGCAAAGTAAAGTTGTAATTAAATTCCTTACCCAATTTTATTATTTATGTAAAGTTCAGGCAAGGTGCTAGCCACAGACTCATCAGATTTCATCTAGTATTTATAGTAAATTTGTTTGCCAATTTTTGTTAAGTGACTAAACAGCAGAATGCTCCTCAGACAGAAGTTTACTCTACATCAATTTTTTATTCAACTTTTAAGCTGCTCTCCATATTGTGTTTGAATTAGTCAGAGTGTCGACAACTCTGACATTTATTTGCCACCCAAAGGCGAAACTACAAATGGATTAAAACTCATACATATGCATATCTGTGCGCCTAGTGTAGTGTGAATTTTCCTATTGTGTGCGTTTTCCATGTGCTGGCCTGTGCTGTGTTAATTTCCCACTCTCCGAAGTGGCCTCCTCGCACATTTTTTATTCTCTTTGCTTCACATGTGGTCTATAGTCTGTCTAACATTAGACACGTGTCTTTGACAAGCTCGCCTTTTGTTTATCATTCTCCAACGTCATGAAGTTGCCTTATTTGCCATACTTGCATCACTTGATTAATCAGTAAAGAGTAAAGACTGCAAAACTTTCTTGCTGAGCCAGTTTATGCAGAATACCAAAGAGTTGAATTGCATGAAATTTTCTGTTTTTTTTTTTCATACCATATTCGTCTAATGCACACAACTTTAAGCTTTTGTCGCAAACTACCTTATGTATCTTTGCTTTAACAATATGCCTAAGAGTTTATACCATTGCTGACTTACCGCAAATTGTTAGTTTATTAAAAGCAAAATAGAAGACATATATGCTAAATAAATACAAATAGCAACAAGACAACAAGCACGAAAACAGAATAAGATAAACGGGAATGCCAACAATTAAAACTTTCTGCAGTGCGTTGGTAATAAGCTCAGAGCAACTAAATTAATAAGTATATAAAATTGTGAACTCTTTAGGGATGCCAAGACCTTTCAAACAAATAATGAAAAATTTAATAAACACAATTTAGACAGGAAGTTATGATGCCGGCAGCGAAGAGTATAGCGATTCAGCTTAAAGTGTAATTCAATGTAAGCTTTAACTAAATTACAGTTCAGTTTTTTATTGCACCAGATAAAAGCCGTTAACGTTGTTAATTAAGCTGAAACTCCCTTCAATAGTTAGATGTTAATTAAAAGCGACAGGCGTTGGCTGGTAAAAAAAAGCGGCCAACCAATTTAATTGCTTATAATAAATACGTTAAATTATTTCATGAATACATTTTTTTTTAATGAAAGCCACTTGAATGCCTTATGACTAATTAATGCGCTTTATAATTACCGTTATAAGTTTAATATGATTAAGCCTAAATAACACCAACAGGGTCAACCATTTAAAATTCAATAGCACTTAACAGCATTCTACATAACGACAATTGCTTGTATATAAAACAAACACAAACAACAAGTATTGAAAGAGAAAAAAATGATAAATACAGAACATGAGGAAAAAACTTGGAAACGAAAATAAACAATAGGAAATATGCAAATTTAAATTTTTTACACATTTTACTTTATAATGAAGGCCTTTGTTTGCTGTTTATGATGTACCGCACACATTGTTTGACTTTATAATGAAAATTTTAATAATTTAATGCGCGGTGAACAGAAATCAAAGAAAAAATATATAAATTAAATTATGGACATGTGTAAGTTTAAATTAGCATCTGTAAATAACATAAAGCCATAACGATTTGTATAATCCGCATATGTCAATTGAAAGAATAAACATGTTTGTGGCATACTCAATTAAAATTAAATATTAAATATTATTATAAATAATTGCGTAAAAGGCTTATAAGCTTAAGAACTTTCAAAGAAATTTGTATATAGATTTACCTATTATTCATAGTTAATTTCAATTAATCATTCACTCATGTCTTATATATTTATAGAATATCAAAATATATAATTTTATGCTATTTAAATTAAATTATCACATAATGTAATTTCCAAGAACATTAAATTTCAATAGTTTGTTGATTGGAACAACATTTTGTGTGTCCTTCTGATTATCAATCAATGGCTTATTCGTTATTTTCATTTTTGCTATCTGGCACATTCAAGCCTTAATTGAACTAGTTTAATAGAATATGCAACTAATATTTAATCGCTGCGGAACTTTACATTATCCCTCAGCAATAAATTTTTGCATAAATATGGAAATGAAAATTGAATTTCATTCAGTATGCACATTAGATAATTATATTCATAAATTTGGCAAGTGAATTTCCATTCATGTTAGCTCTTGTTAACTGAAATGTTCCACATACTGAATTGATTTTGTTGCAGTGCCTGCTGAAAAACACAAATATTATTGCATATAAATACACACGTATTCAATATCAAAATGTTATTTTTTGTATGCGATAAATTTTGCATCGCAAAATTAAACGTAATTTTGCGGTTAATTTGATTCGTTTGTATTGCGAATAATTTTCATATGGTAAAATGCATTGAAAAGTAATCCCGCTAAAAATAATAATATAATAAATATTTAATTAAATATAATTTGTTTTTGTTGCCACATTTACCGAGTGTCACTCAACTGCTTGTCGAGCGCATTTCAGTTTAATTCATCCGCATAATTGTTTATTTTTATACGGTTTATTATTGTGGCTACAATTGAAAATCGTGCAAAATTAAACGTTTCTTTTTATGGCTGGGAGCGTTATTTAATAAAGTATCAATTAGCTGACTTAAGGAACGTCAATTCAAAAATTAAAGTTCTATGTCAAATAACTCTTAATATTGCTCATTAAACATGCCTATTTAAATTCATTTCTTTATAAGAGAAATAGTTTAAACTATGTAGAATTAAAGCTTTATTTATTGGACTTTAAATCAAAATTAAAGCTCTAAAGGGTGCATAGAAAATTGCTCGAAAGATTGAATGAATGCATAACGCTATGAATTTTGGCATAAAAATTTGCATAGTTTACGGATTTATGCTTAAATAGAATTATTCTTTACGCAGGTCGAAGCAGAAACAAAAGAAAGTTTTTTAGAGTCACATAAAAAGGGGAAACCTCACTAGAGATTTATAACGAAGTAGACTTTACTTATATGATTTTTTACGACTTCTGTTGTTTCTACATTTGCCTTCATACGTACATTTTTCGCTTTCAGACTCCGCTGGTTGAAAACAAAATCCAAGGGACAATTACTGGCATAAAAGTATTGCTCTAGCTTAAATAGTGGCACCGCAAAAAAGTGCAGAAAACTTTAGCAAACGTGACCTGCAAACGTGGAACTGTAAGCAAGTCTAAAGTATAAAAGCGGAGCAACGCGTCTCCCGCCAGACTGCCTCGAATGACTCGTAGAGCTCATACTCCAAGTGCTCCTACCACGTTCACAAGGACCATCGAGTAGCAATTAACGCGATGATATTGCGGTTCATTCAGCTCGTTTCGATGGCACGTGGCAAGCGCCAGTTGTGGCCCAGACAGGCCATAGCGTTAATATGCCAAATGAGACGCATTGACAGCCAATTGCCACTTGCCGGAGCCAACAACAATCACATCTCCAAACCACTTTAACAACAATATCAGCATCATTTTTTGTAGCATACTTTACAGAGTCTTGCAAGTCCACGTTCAATTTGCTTATATCAAACGCAGTAAACCCATGCAGACGATGACAAGGCTGTCGCCAGAGGTGGCTCCGTTGTTACCAAGTTTGTTGCAATTTGGAATTGGGTCGTCTGTTTGTTGCAGATACTGGTAGTTCCCTCGCTGGTCTGGCCTGTCTGGTTACGCATTTGTCGCTAATTTGGCACGAAAAGCCTTGGCGTCGTCTCACTTTCCCCTCTTGCCTGTGTCCTACCCTTCTGTCTGAGCTGTTCTCTATTTCGCTTTGTCAGTTCTTCAGCTCCCTTTGTAATTGCTTGGCACCAATTGTTTTAAATGCTCAACGCGGGTACGCAAATTGCTTGGCTGACGCCGCCGCAATAGTATTCCGAGTTGAATACAGACTTTTAACCCAATTGGCAGCAGTTACACTGTACAACAGAGTTATGAAATGTATTAAATGGGTTATATGCAGAAACCTATATAGAAGTAATTAGTTATTGTTTGGTTCAAATGCAAAACCAATTTTATAATGAAATGGTAAGGTAAAGTTTCAATCGGCAATGTATTATTGGACATTGAATATTTAAGATATTGAGCATACTTTCACATCAGCCTACCAAATACAACCTTTCTTTCTTTGTATCTGTATTCCAAAGAGAGTAACAGATTTCCCAACTATACATATTTTTGTTTTTTTTTTTTTTTGGGTATTCCTCAACTCTTGCAGGGCCTATTTCATTTCTTTTTATCCCCAGAAATTTTAATTATACCCTAAACCCGTTGAAATATGGGTATAAACAGGACCAATAACATTGGCAGAATGTATATAACAGACAGAAGAAGGCGTGGCAGAGTACAGGGTATTCTACAGTCGACGGATCTGCTCCGAACATTCTAGTTTTTAATTAAATTTATTTATAACTTAAATTTATGTATTATATATATTTAATTTCTGTGTGGACTGTATTAAATTAACAATAACTACATATATTATTTAATAGTCGTATTTAACATCATTATTAACTTTTGAAAAGAAAAGTTTATTTGTCAATTAGAAGTTTAACTTCTTGACTTAAATGTGCACACGTTGCGATATCTTTCAACAGCTGACTTTAACAGCTGTTATTTTAACATCGGCTGTTAAATTAACTTTTGCATAACATAACATATGTACATAACAGTGTGACCAATTCTTAATACGATAACAGTAAAACATTAAAAATTTGCATACTTTTCAAAAATACATTTATGCCCAAGAATAAACTTTTCAAATGCCCCATAGTACAGTGTAGATATCAATGGGTTCATGTAGCAATAAGAAATTGCAAATGTTTTTATTATAAACAAAGAGTATGCGTGTGGGTGTATGTATGTATATATGCTGTGTGTGTTGTTGTTGAACTTTTTGCCGTTTCAAGTCGAAATCGATGCGCATCAATATTCAATATGTTGCTTTTACTGGCATCCGAGCTTGTAGGGTCCACCCGCTCATACCTCGCCCAACCTTTCCACTTAACGCTGCTCGGCTCATCTCCTCTTGCGCTATAAATGCGGAGGAAAAGCGTCAGCCCAATCTCGATGAGAATCCTTGCTTGATTCCATACGCCAAACGCCAGCTGATGTTTGCTTTACGTAATGGAATTGTGCGGTGAATGGTTTGCGTCACATTTTCGCCTTGGCCCCGCCCCGCGTATTATTCCACGCGAATTTCCTCCTTATGCTCATGCCCTGTTTTTTTTTCATTCTTCTTCTTGCTCTGACTTTTGTGTCTGCGTGAATATTCCTTGGCTGGATTGGCGGATTCAGGGCTTTCAATTGGCTTGCGGACGGAAGAAGGGCGGTATGTTGGCATACGTCAATGTTTCAACATTTGCAATGCACATTTTCGATGCCCTTATTCAATTTCTTTTTGACATTAATTAAATAAAAATATGCACGCGTTAAAATTTCAACTGTGTTACATTGACATAAGCTGATTATTGCCCTTGTCTAGCCAGCTGCTGCGCTTCAGTCGTGCTCCGCAGAAATGATCACGTATAACAGATGACAGTGAGTATCAAACTCAGGTAATTACTACGCACATATAAACGTCTAAAGGTAGGAGAGGATAGGGAGAAAATACACACATACAAAATTAAAATAAAAGATGATAAAAGAAACATAAGTAACGCTTCTATTTGTATACCTTGTACCCATTGAATAATGGAAAAAAAGTGGGTTAATAACTTTGTATGCATAATTCATAATTGAAATAATCACAATTTCGTTTTTATTCACTTTTTTCAATATTGTTAGCAGTGATAATATATATATATTGGCTTCTGCCATTGCGTCAGATTTAGGCGTAAGAAATAAAATATTTGAATATGCCAATAATACATGCAACAATGGAAATGGATTGGAAATGGATCTGCCCCGTGAAAGTTTTTTTTTTTTTTTTTTAAGCGGGATAAAACAAGGTTTATAATTTAGTATAAAAGTATATCCGAGGAGCTGAGTCTATCTAGCCCTGTCTGGCTGTGCGTATATCTGGATAAGCGCGTAGATTTTATCACTCATAGCATACGCTGATAAAGTTTATTCAAGGTCTTGAATGTCACGCCTTCTTCACGCTCTAATCAATAAAAACCGAGTATGAAGCATAATATTGAATGAGAAGTTTGATAAATACTGAATACCATGCGTAATATTTAAAATAAAACTTATTATTTTGCATGTAAACTCTATCTATCATGAAAAGTGCATTAAAATAGGTTAATTGACACAGAAGATATTAAAGAATCAATATTGCAGGCTTTACCCCGCTCGCTCTTTGGTTGTAAATTTAGTCGTGGTAATATGAGAAAACTTATACATCTACGTCATTTCAATTTCGAGTACAGCTGTATTTTCTCGTTTTCCCACAAATAGCTCAAGGGCCAGGAAAACTACCTTATCATCACACATATGCGTGCCAGTGTTGTAAAACGCGGTAAACACGTGCTCATATTAGCAACCCACGAAGTGTTGTTATTCCACAGTTTTACACCACAATTACCAGCAACATACACACACATATCAGAGCAAATGCCCGAACCCTACGTAGATCCCCTACCAATCAGTCAACTACGTGCCACTGGAGCATGAGCAGAAGCAGGGAAAACAGGAGCAGCATCCGAGTTACGTGTCGAATTCCGAATACCCGAGCTACTCATAAATGTTAGACAACGTCTGCAGTGCTGAGCCATGCCGGAGCTTGAGCATCCCATACCTACATACGCTCAGGTTTTTGGCATCTATCCTTCAACACTCTTTAACTGCCTCCTCCCCTCACAAATGATGCATATACTATAGAGGCTGGCAAATGCCTGCCCGCTCAAAGTGTTTTCCTTGGGCTGCTCAGACTTCCGTTGTTGGATCCTCTCCTTTTAGTCATACACACACATAAGTACACACACATATAAGTACGTTGCATATGCTTTGCGTGCCCTTGATGTTCTCTGTTCCACTTTTTGGCGCCCCACTTTTTGTTATGTTGCTTCATTGCGCGAACTGCAAATTTGTATGCTCCAACTATGTTCAAACGTTTTCACTGTTGAGGAAATAGAGATGAATATTGCATGAAAATGTTAAATACCAGTTAAATTCAAGTAACAGGTATCCTAAGTACTTTATTCTGGCAAACTGTTTCAACAAGAACAAAGCTCAATCCTGAACCCATTTCGATATTACCTCTTCTGTTGCTTTCAAGCCGTATTCTGATAAATTGCTTGTTTTTCTTTTCAAAAGTTTACAAACTTGAACTATTTTGGAAGTTGAAGTTGCTGCCTCAACTCTCCTTTCAACTTTACATTTGACTTCCAATTTGAGCGTCGAACGTAGGGGTGTCGAAAATATATCGAAATATCGATATATAAATATTTTTCTAACTTGATATAATTATATTCGTATTTGTTTTTGTTACCCGTTGGGCTTCCATGCAAAGTACGCAGCATTAGGACAAAAAGAAATAAAGTTTATGTTATATAGTATGAGTTTATTTATTTACGAAATGAGCATCAACCTAAAAGAATCAGCTATGCATTTGTACACACATATTCTTTAGTTCTATTTTTCATGTTTTGAACCCTTTGATAGCTGAATTGCCTGTTTCTTTTTGGCACTTCTGCCAAAGTATTTATAAACTAACGAATTGCTGTTCAACCTTTGAGGTACAACACCTTCAATCCTGGTAACGGGTACCCCATTTGCCGTGCACATCATACTGATGTCAATTATTCTGTCAGCAGCAGACGACATTCTTTGTATGCAGTCAAAGCACAAGGGTTGCACACAAACAAAAAGTATACGGTAATGGCAACCCTACCCCAAGCCACGAATTCTTTTGCATGTGACTTCTTTGAGGTGGATTCAGATTTCCCCCTGCCAGAGGATGCCGGTACTTCTTGTTTCCTTTTATGCTAGTTGCCTCGTTAAGCTGCGTCAAATTGCAGCAGCAAATTGTAGCTGAAAATAGACGCAAAGTAATTGCAAAAAAATAAACCTGAAACAAGAGAGAAATCGAAGCCAAAAACTTTTGGTTTGAACCGTTTGTTTTGCCAGAAGGTATTTTGAATTTAAATTTAAATCTTTAAAGCGTTCTTGCGATATTTTCCAATACTGTAATTCTACTATCGTCAAAACACAACCTAATAGTAAACCAATCGTTCCATAATTGATCAGCAAACGATTCATCCTTAAAAAAATTGTTGTATTCCATTGTAGTTCAATTTAACGATTCAGTTTTGCAATTTGTGAACAAACACCTGAGTTGAGTATTGATAATATATTTCATATGATGCAGAAAGTCTCCAACTAATTAATGTTCAAAATACCGACAGTAAGAATCAGCTGTTTGCTCCATTTAGGCATGCAAGTTTTAGAACAAGAATCTTGTACACTGCATAAAAATATATGAATGTACAACAATTTGTGTATCTCTTAGAAAATGGTTTCAATTTCATGAGGCTTTGGTGTGAGTTCAAAATATGTGTATTACTTAAATCTTGGAAAAATGATAGCAAGAAAGACGGAAGTTACTAATCAGTTATTGACGCCTTAAAGACAAGTGCTGGTTGGTACTGTGTAGCGTCTTAGAGAATCCAATTGAAGGAGAATGAGGTGTCGAATCGAAACAGAAATTATATGGCAGGCTGGCAACTTATGTCATTTGAACCAAAAACTAATATCCCAATATTTTACAGAACAGAGAACACAAACAGAAGGGCACTCAGGACACGGAAGAGACAAATCATGGTTGATTTGGGTGCTCATAACTCCGCAGGTAGCGGAAAACCTAGCGATAAGAAATCCACAAAGCTGCTCAATGACCCGCGCTTTCGCATCAGACCCATGCAACAAGTGGCATCCGCCTGCACGGGTGCGATGATCACAGCGTGTTTCATGACACCGTTGGATGTGATCAAGACGCGGCTGCAGTCGCAGCAATCGAGCTCACCCAAGTGTTTCCTCTACTGCAACGGACTGATGGACCATTTGTTCTCCCGCGGTTCGCAGTCTGGCCATTCGGCTGGCAACCGAACACAGCCACAATTCAAGGGCGCACTGGATGCGCTCTGCAAGATCAGTCGGAGAGAGGGAGTTGGAGCCTTGTGGTCTGGTTTGGGGCCAACGCTGGTGTCGGCGCTGCCCTCCACTGTCGTGTATTTCGTGGCCTACGAGCAGTTTAAGGCCGGATACACCGACTTCTACAGGAGATACGTCGCGCACAGCGAGCAGCAGAAGGAGCTGCCCCTCCTGGTGCCCATCATGTCCGGCGTGACCGCTCGCATCTGTGCCGTAACCTTTGTCAGTCCCATCGAACTGGTGCGCACCAAGATGCAGGCACAGCCCTTAAACTACAGGCAGGTGCTGGGATTTGTGCATGGCATAGTGGGCACTCAGGGTATTACCGGCTTGTGGCGTGGACTGTTGGCCACGATACTGCGGGATGTGCCGTTCTCGGGAATCTATTGGCCCATCTATGAGTGCCTGAAGAGCAGCTTCAATGGGAGCCGCGATCAGCCTTCGTTTGGCTCCACCTTTGTGGCTGGCGTGCTAGCCGGCTCGTTGGCTGCCCTGGTTACTTGTCCCTTCGATGTGGTCAAGACACACGAGCAAATCGAGTTTGCCGAGCGCGTCATCTTCACAGACGCCCCTACCGAGATGCCGCCCAAGCAGTCCACTTACAGCCGGCTGAAGGCCATCCATCGCGTCAACGGCTGGCGCGGACTCTTCGCTGGATGCGGTCCCAGATTGCTGAAGGTAGCGCCTGCTTGTGCCATTATGATATCGACATTTGAGCACAGCAAATTATATTTCTTCCACTATAATGTGCAGAACCATAATGCGCAATTGTTGCAGAACAATCCGAATGCCAAGCTAGTCAATGACGACGATATAGATTAGTATTGCTCGTTTTTCCTACTTTATCAATAAATTTTTGCGTATTTTTTATGTAAAACTCAATTACTCATGTGGGCTTCAAACGAGTTTAATGTGGCGAAAGGAAATCAATTTACATTTACACACTTCTTGCGCGAAAAGCCCATGGCATTTATAAGGCTGCTGTCGTCTGACTTCAGTTTGGCTTCTGTTGATTTAATTTAACGTTTACACAGACTCATGTTGAAGGAAACGAACTGAATGGCAAATTAATTAAATATGCATGCGAAACCAACACCTTCTGCTTCAGTTAAGTGAAGTCCAGGGGAATTACAAGCACTTGGTTGCTACGTTCAAGGAACATGGTATTGACAATCCGCCCCTCGATTATTGTACCATAAAAATTTAACATTCGAAAAGAATTTTTAAGAAGCCACTCAACTTCCATCTTTATTGCGATATGTTTAAAAATATAGCCCCTATGATTAATTAACGGCCAACATTAATTAAAACACAGGCACACCTTACTAAAAATAATCGTTTCCTAAGAAATTATTCCAATTATCGACTTCACTCACTCTGATTTCATATCATTTTGTTGTATAGTTATTTCCCAGAATTTAATATTTTCAATATTCCGCATTTATTTATGCTTTCTTTAAACCTGAATATACTTCTAGAATTCAGATTATTATCCATTTTGTTGCAATAAAAAGCTGTCACGACTCACTATTGGGCCTAGGCACAGATCAATTCCAGTTACTTGAACAATAATCAAATTGTGGCGTCCTATAACCACAATCTCTGCAATATTGCAGTTTCCTTGTTTCTATTCTCTACTTTATGGTCACGTTCGCTTTTACAATAAGCCCAAAGCGGAATCACACAATGGAACTGGTCCAATGACCGAATTGTTCACTATTTCGCACATTTTCCAATATGTTGAAACTGCAGTAATAGAAAGCCGATTTCTATTTTAGCAATTAAAATTGTTTCTTTGTATAATACGTTTTGGCTAAAGCTTAATAACGTGCAAAAATCTTTTGGCATTTTTATTAACAAATAATTGTTTATATAAATATAGTTTTAAGTTTTGTTCTTACAGTAAATAAAAGTGCTATATAAAAATTATGAACAAATAAAATCGTATTTACAATCACCATTGCACCAATAGCCACAAATTACTCAAATACTCCTAACACAATTGTGAAAACCTTGGCAGTATAATCTATTGATTAAAGAGGACATAACATAAAAAATATAATTTCCATTAAATCGTTCAATAAATGCATGCTAGATAAAATAGCTATCCTAATCGACGCACCGCCACTTTTGATGACGAGTAATCCATCCGACCACCACGACTCAAGTTGATTAGCCTTGTGTGAATTTTTAAGTCCCATATAAAATAAATTCATAAGAGCATAACGCAAAGTAAACCAAAAATTTCAAAAGCATATTTCCGTTTGTGTTAACCATAAATCTCAAAGTAGCCATAAAAAAGAGAGCAAGAAAAAAACACCAAAAAGCTGAAAATCAAATAAATAATGATGTTTATGGAAATAGTTAAGGTATTTTAAAAAATACTACATCAAAAATAATTGAACATTTTTATTTTTAGAATTTTGTATACTGCAGTATTTTAATATTAAACATTTTTTACAGGCTCTTTGAATGTTTATCCTCTGTAGTGATCAAACGGGGCGAGTAGAAAAAACATTTTATACGCACACATAAAATCTGTGGGTAAAGCGAACGGGTATTTATCGTTGAAGTTTTCTTTGTTAAACGAAAATTGCCAATAAAGCGCATTAAAATATGCTTTCACTTAAATAATTGAAATTATATTAAAGTGAATTTCGTGCATGCCGCTGTGTAAGCCAATTTTTTACTTAACCACATAAAGGCAGCTAAAGCGCCAGATCGTCCTGCCCTTCTCCCTTAGCCAATTGAACGCCACAATGTTTGTTCAACCTTTTTTCATAAGTCTTTCAATTCATTTTATTTTTTTTTTTTTGTATTCCCTGCCAATTGTTATGGTCGGTTTGGGGCGTGGCCGGAGTCCATATATATTCAGACTGTTGCTTGGGTATTTTTTGATGCCCAGCTTCGAAAAATATTTGATCTAGCTTCAAAAAAATAAAAAAAAAAATAAGGGAAACTGTTGATGGGCAGCCCAATTGGGAATTGTTGTTCTTGTATGTCCTGCAGCTGCTGGTGTTGTTGTTGTTTGTCGACCATCATCCTTCAACATTTGCCTGATGCCATCGGTGTTTCAGTTGTTGCTTGTTGCGTTTGTATTTGCATTTAATTGTTGTATTAAAAATACAGCAGCAAGCACGCACATCGCTTTATTTATGGCCGTTTCTTCCTCCTCCAGCTGTATTTTTTTTTTGTGCACTGTGCAAACATTGACAGAGTGTGGGCGTGTCGAAATGTATCGATATATTTCATGCATGATGCCATGAAATTGATTTGCTCTGTAACTAAAGTAATAAATATGATTTCAGCTCAACATATTGCTCTTTAATGCCATGAATTCAGCAAATTGATTAAGGACAGACTAAATAAAAAAATATTCCAATTAAAGCATTCATGAATAACAATTTTAATTGCCTTTATTGGACGCTATTTTTTATATGAAAGGAAATATAGTTAATTTAATATTCCTACATTCTTTTAAATGTAAGTACAGCCAGTTTTTAGATTTGCAGCTAAATTTTTTTTTATTAATTTGGTGTTGAAGCAGTATTCAATACTCATCATTTATATGTAAATCTAGGAAAAACCAAAAATACTTAAGGAGAAAAAGTCAAGAGAATTTTAAAGTAATGTAATTTTTTATTTTGCTTTGAATATAGAATATAAAAATGCATATTTATTACTATTAAATAGTAAGCCTTCATTAAGTTTCAAGCTGAAAGGATTCGTTGTCTCGCAAAAAGCACTTTGATCTGAATAATTAAAGTTGAAGCTCTAAAAGTGTAAAGTGAATAGAACTATTTGCTTGATTGTTTTATTTTGTGAGCAATAGTTGATTAAAAGCGTTCTTTTTGCTGCTGGCCAAGGAGTATTTACCCTGGAAAGATGTAGCTAGTTAAAGTTCTCTCAACTTTTATATCTCAGTATCTGAGCTGAATGTATCTCTGTTAAAAGAAAAAAACAAAAACATTTGTCTATGACCTTGTTGGGCGTTGCCTTAATTAATTTCAAGCGCCGAAAAAAGCAAATAAAATACAAAATAGAATAAGAACGACAGCAATGAGTCTATTTAAAAATGCGATTAATTTTTTGCCAGCTAGAAAATTGTGCTGACGTCTTTAAAATGGGCAAGCAAATTTTTAATTAGCGAAGCCATTTTGCAATTTTTGCGCCTGCTGTTATCCTTTTTGCTGCTTATTTATACTCACCTGAGCTGAAGCCGACTAAGGCTGTACCTGACCCAACGCGCCGGAGTTTTAATTAAAAAGTACAAAAAATAAAAAATTAGGTGTATACCAAGCAAACATTTGCTTGTTTGCGCTTTGTAGGCGTTGGCACTGAGCAAGTGCCAGTAAACTGCTGAAGCCCAGCCCAGTAAAGGGTTTCCTAATATTCAGCGAGTATCCTTTTTTGTGGCAACTCTCGATGTTTACATACTGCCCGGGGTCGGTCACTTTGAAATGCATTTTCAATGCCGAGTAGCCCTTTTATTATGCACACTGTTCATAAATAATTGCTAAGCGGATTTAACTGGCCGCAGCTCTGTGCGATACATCATGAGGAATTTTTGTTAACATTTATACCCTTCACCTAAGGGTTTCATGGAGTGATTGAAGTCTAATCAACTGTATGCAAATGGAAAAAAGACCATAAAATATAGCTTTTGTAATATAAACATAATGAAGCGAAAAACTAGGTAAATTGTTAAATAGGATTATTATTTTTATGAGCATCTTTTGATTTTTTGTGAAAAACAAACGTCAATAAAATTTATTTAATCCGTTAAATATTAATTGGTAATGCATGCTTAACTGATAAAAAATTAAAGTCCAGAGTGCTATTCAGTTCTTATTAAAGTCCATTTGCGCCGAACATAACTGCAGTAACAAACTAGGCTTGTTTTTCTGACATTTCTCCACAATTTGTCTGCAGAATTCTTTATAATTTTGGTTCTTGTTTTCCCTGGATTCCATTTACCACAGTTTGTTTTGTTCTGTTTTGCACAGAAAGCTAACTAAAGTATTAAAGCTATAATGGCTCGCAAAAGCCATAAATTTGCGGCCATGAAATGTAAATGGAGATGGTGTTTAAGTAAAAAGCCATTAGAATCATGGCTATTTTGAAAAACATCCGGCAAATGGGCAGTCTAATTGATCCAGTCTTTGATGTTTTTTGTGTTGGCTTTTGAATAAAGTCTTGGTTTACTTTCCGTATAATTCTTTGAATAAGTTGGCAATTATCGCAGTTATTTTTCTTCTTGTTTACCGTTTTACGTCTGGCATTGTATCCAATTATGAACTTTTTATTATTTAATTATCGCATTTAACTTAGTTAACAGGTTGACTTCACCGGTCTGTTTTTGTTTCTTTTTATTCTTTATCAAGCATAATTTTGCAATCTTTCAAAGATTTAGCCTCTTTTCTCATAAGCACTGTCAGTGGAAATATATGCATAATTCATAAGAAAACTTTAAAGAAAAACCATTTAAATCGTTCACACAAAAAGAAAGCGTTTTAAGCATTCAAAACTCAAACCAATGTAAAAAATTTGGACGGTGCAGATCAGTCGGACGTTCCCGATTGAAAAATACCCTGTACCCTATATTCAAAATATAATGTTATAAAACTGTCACACGATGCGTAGCAGCAATATTGAAAGGGATTAAATATATACACTTGAATACATGTAATGAAACTATATGTCACTATGGTAAAAATTACTATAAACATAGTAATAGAAAACCATACAAGCATTACAAGTAATGCAGCGGGTAGCCGGCTGGCCTATAAAGAACACATCGACCGCTCTCTATGCATAAGCTCCGAGGCAGCGTTTAGCCACTCTCCTTGCTGGCTCTCCAAGCATACCTCCTGCATTACAAGTAATGCAGCGGGTAGCCGGATCGCCTATGAAGAACACATCGCCCGCTCTCTATGCATAATCTCTGAGGCAGCGCTTATGCGCTCTCCTTGCTGGTTCTCCAAGCATACTGCCTGCATTACAAGTAATGCAGCGGGTAGCCGGCTCGCCTATAAAGAAAACATCGACCGCTCACTATGCATAATCTCTGAGGCAGCGCTTAGCCACTCTCCTTGCTGGCTCTCCAAGCATACTGCCTGCATTACAAGTAATGCAGCGGGTAGCCGGCTCGCCTATAAAGACCACATCGACCGCTCTCTATGCATAAGCTCCGTGGCAGCGCTTATCTGCTCTCGTTGGTGGCTCTCCAAGCATACCTCCTGCATTAAAAGTAATGCAGCGGGTAGCCGGCTCGCCTATAAAGAACACATCGACCGCTCTCTATGCATAAGCTCCGAGGCAGCGCTGAGCCGCTCTCGTTGGTGGCTCTCCAAGCATACCTCTTGCATTACAAGTAATGCAGCGTGTAGCCGGCTCGCCTATAAAGAACACATCGACCGCTCACTATGCATAATCTCTGAGGCAGCGTTTAGCCACTCTCCTTGCTGGCTCTCCAAGCATACCTCCTGCATTACAAGTAATGCAGCGGGTAGCCGGCTCGCCTATAAAGAACACATCGACTACTCTTTATGCATAAGCTCCGGGGCATCGCTTATCTGCTCTCCTTGCTGGCTCTCCAAGCATACCTCCTGCATTACAATAATGTAGAAAACAAAAAAAATATATTTTATATTTTATTTTATAAAACTGTCATACGAAACGTAGCAGTAATGCTTTTACATGTTTTGTGTGTGCCGCTTTAATGGCGTGCTGCCAGAAGTAAACTTAATCTGCATATGGTATACACCTTTCAGAAATAACCAAAACGGCTTTTCTATGTCTTATACTATTTGATAGACAGACAGACGGACATGGCTATATCGACTCAGCTCGTCATCCTGATCAGGAATATATTTACTTTGTGGGGTCTGCCACGCCTCCTTCTGCCTGTTACATACATTCGCACAAAGTTATTAATATTAATGGGCACAGGGTATAAACAAGTAAATATAAATGTGTGTGAAAAGATTAAACTTTGTGCCATGATATTTAAATATTAAAATATATTAAGTAATTGGAAAAAATACATGTGGTGTAGAAGAAATCATGTTGAACAAGAAAAAGTACCTATCAATTTTAAAATTAGAACCAAGCACAGATAAACACAATGTGGTATTACTTGAATGCAATTTGCATATTTTACACTTACATTTTTAAAATAAACAACAGCAAATGTGTGTATCTGCAACACAACTTAGCAAAGTAAAACTTCGAGGCAAAAACAAACGAGAAAAAATGTTGGAGCAGGTTCTGTCTAATTTGCATACAGAAAGTTGGGCAAGGTCCTTGAAATAAATGTTGTTCTTTTTACCCTTTGTTACGTTGTACTTTTTTGGTAACACGTCATATGTAAATATTTACTTTTTAACCTTCACTTACCACACATATGACCCAAGGTGGAAAAAAGGGTCGAATGTGATGGCAATGTTCGCGTACTTCCGCCGGAAGAAAAATTTGTGGTGCAAGTTGCTTCATTATAACAGCCATTGTTAGGTTAGATAAACAGCAGAAGGGAAAAATTTAATTAAAGCATGTCAGTTGCCTTGGCTCAGTGAGAAAGTAACAAATGAACAATGGAAGTAATTGTAACGAGATAATATAAAGGACTAAACAATTGCAATTAATTAAATGAATGTAAGAAATGACAAAAATCTAAGGATGATAAAAAAAATATAATTCAGGATGCCGTAATGGCAAAGAAGTGCATGCTATTGCGAATACATGCTTAGCTAAATATTTTCAAATTTATTAAATTATTTTTGTTTCCTTGTTGGACCGTATACCCATGATATGAGTAAAAACTGGCTTATTAAAGTAGTATATTCTTGATCAAATTGTAAAATACAAGCGAGAAGTGTGTCAGTACCACCTTGATATCGGCGTTGCGAGATTGTAACACTGGTTTGTCCGTTGCGTTCAAACGTTTGCGAAATAATTATTAAATTGCTATCGTTTATAAATATTATTTTGTGAAAAATATTATATATTACTAATAATATTAAATAAAAAATATATAAATAAATATGATTCATAATAATTACGCAATGTTGCAATAAGGCACGCACTTTGTCAAGCCAAACAATTTACTTCTCGTAAATTTAATATTAAAAAAAAAAAAACATTTGCAATATATGTTTTAATTTGTTGCATATTAAAATTTCTCTCGCTTCAGCTTTTATAATTATGGAATTCAATTTCTTATAACATCCAGATATTTATTTCACTGGTATATTTTTGGTGTAATTATAATCTTACGCGTGCTACTCGCTGACAATGAAATCGTAGAGCCTTTAATTTTATACAATTTACCTTGGCAACAAAGCGTTGCTGATCCAATGCGAAGGGGAAGACAGCAGGCAAGTACACGACACTGATGAGCAATGGCAGGCGACGATGACGGTTTGGATATGGATACTGACAATGCCAGCCGTCTCCAGCTGTTGACAGGCGGCTTTCGTCAACAGACATGATGTATGTACACACATGCACAGAGATACGAGAATACTACATATGGGTATGTTGGGGCTGGCACAGCTAGCGAGATATTCATCAGTCAGGATACACATTTTTTCGTCGCTTTGGCTTATAAAACATGTTTTAAAATCTACAGCTGCTGTGGTACCCACTCTCACAGCAGTCAGCAGGAACAGGAGCTGCAACAGGAGCAGCAACAGAAGCAGAAGGGGAAGTGACCTGGACAATGCTGCAAAAAGTTAACAGCTTTCGGGTGGCTCAAAAAAAACATATTCTACTCACATGAAATATATAAATTCATATTGAAAGGAAAATTTATTTTACTACCGTAATTTAAAAGCCATTTGCTATTAGTTACTTCTCTTGTTTTCTATACATTTTTTCAGTTTAATTATTTATGAAATATCTTTCCAAACAGTTTTGCGAGAGATTTTGCGAAATAGAAAATATTTGTTGGTTTTTCTAAACTCATAAATGTAAATAATGTTTTTGCAGTCCTTGTAATTTACTCGCCATGGTTTTTTCATGATGCGAACTCAATGCCGCAGTCAACTCTGTCTGAGTATGCTGGCGACCTGGCACAACGACTAATGACTCGGAATTTGTTGCCCGCCAGCCAAATGAGCGCGTTTGAACGTGCATGTGTGTGAAAGTACATGAGGCAGCTGTTGTCACCGCTGTTTGCCATTAACGCCGAGAACAGCCAAAAAAGATAAAAGAGTCGAGAGAAAGTGCAACTTAAGTGCAAGAAGAGCGTAAAAATCATTAAGCTGCAGCTGGCACAGCTACACAAAACACCCACATTTCACGAGCATTGCTCGCAGTCTGAGAGACAGGCAAATGTATCTCTTTTCATACTGGCAGACATGACGTATGAGTTATGTATATACATTTCAGACCACATCACTCATATGCCCCAGTGGCTTTAATTATATTTATAACGCTAAAGTTACAAAATATGTGAAGTAAATATTTGAAGCCCTGTTCAAATTAAATGTAAAATAATATTTTCTAAGTACATAATATAATCTGTAGGTAAATTAGGTTTGCTGAATGTTCACCAAATTGTGGCTATTAAAACACTACAACTTGTTTTAAGAAAATTGTCAGATATTTGCTGAAAGCTATTTAATTTGCAACACACTCACTGCTTTTATATTACAATTTAATTGAGATTTTGAACACAAGATGATTGTTTAGCCTCAAAGCATCTTGGCAACTGAAACTATAATTATTGAATTATACGCCAATGCAACTTAAATACTTGTAATTTATGGTTTTGTCAAATCGATTGCAATGTTTGCGGTGTTTATTTTAGTTATTCAATATTATTTTTAAATCAGTATTTATACAAAATTGGTAATATTTTTGATAATTTTATGAAACTGATTTTTTTATTGTTTATGTTGCTTTACAACACAAGTATAATACTTTTAAATTGTAATTAGAAATTCGTTTACTTTTTACAATAAATTTATATATCTTTTGTGCCCTTCAAATAAATTGCAGTTCACACTCTATAAATGAGCCATCCGCACAGCTGCAAAATGCAACCGCAAAGCCACAAAATAAAAGCACAAATTAACATCTCTGGTGTATAACAATTGTTGCATATTGAACAATGCTTTTATTAAACAACTGGGGGCATGCTGACAATTACCGTTGAAACTGTTGCGATAGAGAGCAACAGTCAGGCTAACAAACGACACTCATATAAATATTTTATTTATTGTGGCTACATTATTATTGCACCTTTCAAAAGCCCCAACGCCTAAAAGCATGCCACAAAAGCACGTGAAACCGAGAAATATGTCCGTGGCAGCAAATTGTTGCTGTTGTTGTTGTTGTTTGTTTTTGTTTATTTTGTTGTAACAGACAGACAGAGCGACAGACAGACGCACACACGCGGTTATACATGTGTGTACGCATAGCGGTGGCATTTATGCTGACTGAAAAATAACGGCACAATTGACTCGCAATCGCTTTCACGTTAACGCTTACCGAGCGAAACAGAGGAGGCAAAACAGCGGCAACGAGAGAAGAGAAGACAGTGGGGAATAAAGGCGATAAGGGAAGCGTGATGATGATATATATTGAGCGGGGAACAGAGATAAATTGATAGAGAGACAGAAGCTCATATAGAGGTGGAACTTCTTCACTTCGCAATTAATGCAAACGATCGAAAATCAAAAATATTATATAATATCGCCTGTTTACCAGAAGAGTGTCATAACTTAAAAAAACGCGATTTTTGAGTTAATGATGCAGTAATGTTCGTTGGATATTAATCTATCTTGTGTATGGAGATACACGGCGCTTGAAAACTTTAAACGCGTTTATCTCGAAACGCACTTTTTTGAGTTATGACACTCTTCTGGTAAACGAGCGATATGTGAAATGTTTTCTTATATGAAGTTGTATTTTTATCAATTTATTTTTAGTTGCTAAATAAAATCTAAACAAAATAAGCAAAGATTTGAAATTCTTTACATCCAAGTACATTCCTATATGACTGATTATTTACCTTTTTGAAAAATTTTGAAAAATGTATATTAGTTTTAAAGACGTTTTTTTCTTTTTTTATATCCATAATGTCGTCTCTAGTTCCCACAGTTCGTACATTTATTGAGCTTTTATGCTTGCGTTTTCACACATATTTTGTTATTTATTTTTATGTTTTGTGTGGCCTGTGTTTTTCTCTTTGCTCATATTTCTTTACTTTTTCATTCAACTTTAAACTGTATTCATATTTTGCGTTTTTCAATATGTGCTTTTTGTATTGCTTGACGCGCGTATTGATAAAAATACTTTTTATTAATGACCAATATGTGCAGATTTCCCTTTGGCAGGGTTTTATACACGGCCTCGTTCCATGGCCGTTCTTACTCATCGCACATCAGGTTTCAAAATATTGTCATTTTATTTATTCCGATATTTATATGTAATTTTTCCATTGAAAAAATGCGAAATATTTTGTCAGTGATGACCGTATCTGTTGATTACATGCCATTATGTATTGTTCTAGATACAATTTAAATAAGTGCAAAAAAATACAATGTGGGGCAAGATTAATGATCTCATAGGTCAAAAATATTCGACAGCAGGCGCACAGATTTAATTTGATTGAAAATAAAAGAAGCCAAGAAACGTTGAATTGATTTTGTTCTTATACCTATTTGAATAATTTTAAAGAAAAAACTACGTTTAAATTGAAATTTAAATTTAAGGCAGTTATTGCTGATTTTATGCGTCATATCACGTTGGCATGCTGTAAAAAGTTTATCTGCAGTTTATTGAAGTGAAATCTGGCTTGTGCAGGTTAATTATTATTCACTTTCAAACTTAATTAAATTGACTGCTGTTGTAATTAACAGAATTGACAGCTGAACGAATCCCGCATCCTGGAAGAACAACAGCAGCCATGGCCTATAGATTACCGAGTGTAACACGATTGCCAAGTGTCAAACTTCATTACGAAGCCGTTCGGCCAGAAGATGTGGGGGACAGAATTCTGACTGCATGCTGATTGAGTCTAACAAGATATAATTGCAGATTCAGATACAGATGCATTGGATGCATTGCAATTAATAGCACCGGATAAGCTGAAGCTAGTCAGAGATTGTACGAATTCTCGCTTAACATTAATAGCTTCATTTGCTACTCACGATCCCATATTTGCATTTCCTCTGCGCTCAACTGTGGAAAATTCATCATTAAGCGTTCAATTATGCAAAGCAGGAACATCAGCAGTGGGTCGGCGGCACATCAGACGGATGTGCTGGGGGCGTGGCATGGCAAAATGTCTGCCACGTTGCTTGCAATTAACTGCAAAGCTGTTGTCATTGTCATTGCCTTTACACAATGTTGTTACAGCAACATGTTGTTGCTGTCGCTGCTGCTGCTGCTGTTGCTGCTACTTTGTTGCTGCTGCCATGTTGTTCTTGCCACTACTGAAAAATGCATGAGCTTGCCGGAAGCGGCTACCACCAGCTGCGCTGCTGCCCCGTTGATCCCTTTTGGCTGCCATCGTCTGCAGACAAAGTGCAGCCATATTCACACACACACACATACACATACAGTAATACATATAGACACACACACACACTTAGCCCGTTTAAATGTATGTATATATTAAACGCTTGGCAACTTCAGCACAATTTCCGCATACATCACTCGTCTACACTTGACTACACGTTCACATTCCCAATCTTCTTTCCGTTCTCATTCACATTCTCGTTCTTATTCCCATTCCCGTTCTCATTTTCACTCTCATTCCCATTCCCATGGCCGTTGTTGTTCATCCGTTTTTTGTACACTTCCTGCATTTTGCTTTGGCGTAAAAATAATTAATTTTCATGGTTTGTTTTTAATTCAGTTGTGTTCTTTCTGCTATTTTTGGTTTTTGCTCTTTTGTCAGTTATTATTTGTTGCTGTTGCACAAGAATTTCATACACCTGTCGGTCTGCTTGCAACAGCTGCTGCCTGCAGCAACAACAACAACAACAACAACTGCTGCAACACCTGTAACAGTTGCAGGTGTTAACCAATGTAATTTTACAATTGTGAGAGCATGTTGTTCAAGTTGGTGCAACAAAGTCTTCTGATTCTACTGCTCTATTCATGCTATTTTAATTGTTATTATTATTATTTTGCTGCTTTTTGTAATCGGTCAGTTTGCAGCTGTTTGTTCGTGCTATCTTGTTGTTATTTGTATAAACTGTACCCATGAAATGGGTAAAACCAGGTTAATAACTTTTGTGTATTACCCACGTAGCTAAGATTTATATGTAGATTATGTTTAAAATATAGGGAGAAGGGTATTCTATAGTCCGGTGTCTTCGATTGATCGGCTCCACCTATTCTGGTTATACTCTGTGAATCTTTCATATATTATTATTATTTGTATATGAACGCAATTTATCATGTACTGTTTAAGCTTTTATTTTTATAGATTAAATGGTAAGCTTACAAATGCCAATTTCAAGTTTGCGAATTATAAATTTCACTCGCTTATTTCTAACACTAAAATAGGCAATAAACAGACCAAAGAATGTGTCTTAAATAGAATTACCAGAACAATAAGGGTATTTCATTGCAAAGCCACCTGGCATTCCAAGGTAACCAGCTCCTAAGGCAACGTAATTCCAATTTACAAGGGAACTTGTGACCACAGTAGCCTTACTGGCCACTGCTTATGCCCTCGGGATTAGTAACTATTTTAATCTGGAAAGCACCTAATTCAATTTGAAATTGCATCTACATTCTTGACTGCAGCATTCTGCCTGCAGCATTCTGCGGTTTTTTGCTGCAAATTTTAGCTCGAAAGCGATGTGTGATTGACAACTTCATTAAAGTGAATTACTGCCTTCAATCATCAGTTTTACATAATTACCGAAAGCTCTTTGTAATGGGGTAATTACATGCACGAGTAAGGCAGTAGTAAATGAATATGCTTGTATGTACTTACTTTGATTTAAAGCAAAAAGACCACAGTTGTGAGTCCAGATTCAATAACGCTGCTTTAAAGAACTGATAATTAAACCCAAGTAAATGAGAGAATGAGCATTGAAAGCTTATAATAGAGAAAGAATTCATGAGTTAAGCAAAAAAATAATAAAGTATTTCTCACTGATAACCATTAACATTCACAAATTTCTTTCGGTGTAGATAACTGATACCAAAAACATAATAATTTAATTAAGCTTAATTGTCTTTTAAGGTTAATAGGACACCCTTTGTATATAGCTTGCTGAACATATTTAATAATTTTTTTTAACTCACATAATTTATGTAGAATATTCTTTACTATATATTTGTAGCTTATGATTCTAACAAGAAATTGCTTTTGTAATGCTCATAAAACTAGCAAGTTTGTTTGGAATTAGTTTATTTGGTAATAAGATTTTTAATGCACATTTTAAATCTCCCATTATTAAACTTCGTTAGTAGTGTATAACATATGTAATATAATATCTTTCACACACAAGTAGGTGAAAATTAATATTTTATTTCAAAATGTTTATAAGTTTATACATAATTGAATTACAGTATGACCACACACTGAATCATTGGCCTTTCCAGCCTCAAAGAATAGCAAAAGTTTGCGCAGGCATTAATTATAGTTCGTATATATGGGAGAGCTGAGTAGAGATGAATACCTTTCCAGAACTGAATATTTGGAATGAAAGCTCTTGTATACACAAATGTATGTATGTACGTAGACATGCATTGCGTTTAATTTTCTGCTTCAGTTATCATGCATAATAAGCATCCTCTTATGGTTCTCACTGATAAAGACAGTCGCAGATGATAATTAAGCACAAAGTGCAGTTTAAATTGCGTTTCCCGTGGAAATTAAATTCTCTTTGTTCAATCGGTTGTGTGTCTCATATCAACTGATTTTAATTAATACCAAACAGTGTTAAACTGAATTCAATTTCAATTGCACATCACCCACCTTGATTTATGCGCATAATTTCAAACATAAGCTGTCACCATAAGTAGTTCAATATATTGGGCAATTAATATTGCACCAGAATTATATCTCTATCAAAATGATTCCCTGATCCTATGAGTACTATATTGAAATATTAATATTACAATTGACACAAGAGATTTTCAAATATTTTCTTTTGCACTGTTTGATTTTAATCACTTCTTTGAAAACGTTGCTACCAGTTATTATCTTATCGTTTTGTATCTTTTGTTTTTTGTTTAATTGTTATTTGCTTACTGCCTTGTTGCAAATTCCCCTTCCATAATATTTTATCCTGATCGCTTTTTTTTTTAAATATTCCGCATTGTTTTGAAGTGCTGTAGTATTATTTAGTTCATCATCCACCCCCAACAATGCGAATCCTTCTGTTGTATCTTGTCCCACTGTGCATTCAGTTATAATCCAAATACCGCAATTGCTTGGAGCTTGCTAACAAGTGCAAGAATTTAATATTAGAGGCTGTCCTTCGTTGTAATACCCTGTAAAAATGACTGTTGTTAAGAGAGGTATATTATATTATATTATATTATGAAAATGTAGTAAGTTTTCTACGTTGATTTTATGTTTTTTATTAAACAAAATATTTAGACCCTTTACTTTAAAAAAGTAAAAAGGGTCTATTAACTTAGTGCAAAGAGGAAATGTATGTAACAGGCAGAAGGAGGCGTGGCAGACCCCATAAAGTATATATATTCGTGATCAGGACGACAAGCCGAGTCGATATAGCCATGTCCGTCCGTCTGTCTGTCCGTCTGTCCGTCTGTCCGTCTGTCCGTCTGTCTGTCTGTCTGTATGAACACCTAGATCTCAGCAACTATAAGAGCTAGAGACACCATATTTGGGATTTAGGGTCTCCTAATCAGTAAGCAGCACGAGTTTGTTTTAGATTTTGGATACCTCTTCCCCTTCCCCCGTAAACCGCAAAAAGCTGCTGTAGCCACAGTTTCCAAGCTATTGATTTGTAATTTGGTATTTAACTAGTTTATGACATTCTCTATCGACGCTGTGAATTTTGTTTCGATCGGATAAGAAACAGCGAACATATGCTACAGACAATTTGCCGCACATGGCTGAGGGGGGGTGGTGTGCCTTGCATACGCGGGTAGCTTAGTATGTATGCGTCTGATTGACTTTGTATGTACATATACTCAAAGTAAAGGGTCTCCTACGGTCGGTTACGTCCGACTGTAGCCTCCGTCCCACTGATCTGCCCCGTCCATATATTTTTTAAATTATAAACATGCAATACGTAAAACAAAATATATATTTTATAAATTGAAAAGGGTATATAATTTGTTAAACTCTAATTTATATATTATTTATATATCATTGTACTGTTTATATGTATATGTGTATTAGCGAATTAATAATATATATATTAAGCACAATACTCTTTTATAATTTGCAAAGCTAGATCAGTTTAAGCTTTTCTTTAAATAAATTAGTTTTTTTTTTCAGTTTTTTAAAATGTATAAAACATAAACCAATAATTTTGTGATTGCCTAGCTAAATAAAGGGTATCTGCGAGTTGAGATCATAAATGTCTGATGCTGTCGCTGATGCTGTGGGTTTTGAATTTTTGTATTTTTTTTTTTTTTGCTCGTTTGTATATTCGTATTTTGCCAGCTTTAGTAACTGATGCACATATTCTTACACACACACAGGCAAGCCCAGCAGTTTAATCCTTTACACAAGCTGTTTGCCGCGCATAACAAAATAAAATAAATAATCCTGTTAAATGGTAAAACCAGGCAAAATCCAGCCAACAACAAACCAAACAAAACGCAAGTACACACAACCCCAAAATCATCAGCAACAACAACAGCAACAATGGCATCGCATTTCGCTTTCCAATTTTCTTGGCTGGTTTCCTTTTTTGCAAGCCCCAACCTCAGCTTGTCCTGTTTTGCCCGTGTCCTGTTTGGAGCTGTTGTCGTTGTTGCTGTGTCCTATGCACACGTACGCGCTGCTTCAGAATTTTTTCTCATTCATAACGTGATTTAAGGCAAGGCATTTCAACATGTAATGGCATCAACTGGCTGCTCAATATGCATCCGAGAATTCAACGTATGCTTCACCTTGGAGAATTACAGCAGCTGGTGGCGTCGCATTGAGCATTCAAATCGATGCACTTTTCCTGCATTCATTAGACCCTGTACCTTAAAAAATTACAAAAGTGTCTATTAAATTGGTGCAAATGGTAAATGTGTGTAACACCCAGAATAAGGCGTGGTAGAACCAACAAAGTATATGCATCCCTAATCAATATGACAAGCTTAATCGATATAATCATGTCCGTCTGTCCGTTTGATTTTATAAATATATACCGAATAAGAAACAGCAAAGATATTCAACAGACAATTTGCTCGAGTTGGTGAAAGGGTGGGGTCAGGTGCGGTGATTATTGAAACACGATGTAGAAGGTCTCCTACCGTCGGTTACGTCCGACTATAGCCTTCCACCCGACTGTTCTCTTCCATCAATACTGGTCTCCATTTATCTCCGCAATAAATGTTGGCAGCTGTGAATTTCTGAATAACCAAAAGTAGCTACGATTACAATTTTCTACAGACATACACAAACACATAGTCATACCTACTTAACGAGCACTTAAACGCCTTCTCACATCCTAAAGACACTTCCACCCCTGGTTAAATAAAACATCACAACATTTTATGTGCCATTTGGTATCAGCTCATAATCGGATACTTCTTAGGTTGGGATTGGCCAGTTGAGCGCTTTTTATGATTCCCTTAATCTCTTTAATTAAAAGCTGACATTTTAACGAGAAATTTGATATTTGTGAAGTGCAGAAGTGCAGAAGCTGGGGTTTAGTATGTCTACCGTGATAAAAGTTAAGAGCGTTTGGCAATTAAATCTTGGCTGGAACAAATTTCAAGTGCCACATTTCGCATTCATTGTGTGGAATTTGTATGGAATACAAAATCAATACAAATTCCAAAGCTATTGCGAACATACGTGTATACTAAGCGGATTACCTTTAAGCTTGATTATAAAGTACTAATATGCTCCCAATTTGAAATTATTCTACGTTGTTGAAATATCTAATGTTTTACTTATTGAGTGTAAGTTGTTTGTGCCAAATTTATTCACTTTATACAATCTGTTAAAGACTTGAACTAGCATCACTTTACATTCCACTGAATGTATTTTTAAATCCCATTTACATATAATTTAAATATATTCCTCTTTCAAATATTATTCTTATCATGACAATGGAGCCAGGCTTAATTCGTTTTTAACAAGGGTTCAATGCTCCATTTAAATATGAGCCTGCAAAGTAAAGGATTTTTATGTAAAGCCTTTGAATGTATTCTATGTCGAATCTGTTATTTCAATCATTCAATTCAGAAATTATTTCACTGTCATTGGGACGACATTCATTTCTACATCTATCTTGGCATGGAATCCCCAAACCAAACCAAACCAAACCAAACCAAAGCAACCCACGCCATGTTTTGCTTTTAATCTTCTCAAGTCCCAGTTGTCGACGTCGCCTGGACAGACGAGAAGCAAAATGCTATTGTAGCCTAGGCCACTTTTGTTGTCTCTTTATCACTTTTCATTTTGGGGAGCCCCAAAAGCATTTTTATTGGCAGCATGTCGTATGCGTAATGCAATCGACGCCATAGATATATATCTCTCTGTCTGACTGACGGACTGACGCTTCTGTGTTGTTTTTTTTGTGTACCTCAAGGATTTTACAATCACATTCACACAATGGTCTAAGGCGCAGCGACTGCTGGCTTTTCAATTTGAATAAACGAAAAACCAGCTAAATATTTGATTTATTTTCTGTGACCTTTGTCAAAATAGACGAAGACCAAGTCGTTGAACGTGGTCGTCTGACACGCCCATAAACACACACACCTACCAACACACGCATACACATTTGTCTACTTTTATCGCTCGACTTGGGTAGAATGTCACTCAAATTCAATTTGCCAGCGAAAAGTTTATAATTTTCATGGCTCCCATTCAAATAAATGGTCTTGTACGTATGACAAGCAATTTTCGCTTTATAACTCCATTGCAAAACGAGCTCGGTACTGGAAGACTGCTGCATGTTTCCCATTGTCGGACGGGAAACCAATTCAAAATAATCTCAGCCATTTCTGCAGTCGCTATAATACAAGGTCAACTTAGTAATTTTGCTAACCTACAAATGATTATTACTGTATAACGGGCTCCGAGACAGGAGACACACATGGAAGGCACATGCAGATAAGCAAATGTTGTAGAAACAGCTTAAACGCTCTGTCTGCCCTTCTGTCCTCCTGCCTCTTCATCACACTTAAACGTAATCGTAAAAGTCAAATCTCAGCTCAGTGTGGGGATTGCAGCATTTTGTGGGTGCCTAATTTAAAGGCGACAGTACAAGACAGTTACAACTGGGAACTGACAACTGGGGAATATTGCACTAGGAGCTTAATGCTGTGCAATGGTTAGGCGCAGATATGGAATTGGCAAAACAATAACACATTTAAAATCCCATTTTCCATATTCAAATCCCACGGTAATGTTTGATATTATTTTCTTTTTTCAGGCCAAAGAAAATTGTGGAAAAGGCAGGAAATATTATAGATTGTTGAAAATTTATTGAAACTTCTATATTGATAATAGATAATACATAATTTGTTATCTTTATATTATTTAAAAATGTATGTTAGAACTTTAATGGTTGATTTAATAAGTACACGCTGTTAAATTAATTTGAAAATAAATATTAATGAATATTTTTTTAATTTCAATAAGTTCATTTGCAAAATGGTATTTTTAGACCCTTTACTTTAAAAAAGTAAAAAGGGTCTATTAACTTAGTGCAAATAGGAAATGTGTGTAACACCCAGAAGGAGGCGTGGCAGACCCCACAAAGTATATATATTCTTGATCAGGACGACAAGCCGAGTCGATATAGCCATGTCTGTCCGTCCATCTGTCTGTCCGTCTGTCCGTCTGTCTGTCCGTCTGTATGAACGCCTAGATCTCAGCAACTATAAGAGCTAGAGACACCATATTCGGGATCTAGATTCTCCTATTTCGCGAGCAGCACGAGTTTGTTTCAGATTTTGGATACCTCCCCCCTTCCCCAGCAAACCACAAAAAGCTGTTGTAGCCACAGTTTTAAAGCTATTGATTTGTAATTTGGTATTTAACTAGCTTATGACATTCTCTATCGACGGTGTTAATTTTGTTTTGATCGGATAAGAAACAGCGAACATATGCCACAGAGAATTTGCCGCACTAGGCAGAGGGGGGGGGGTGGTGTGCCTTGCATACGCGGGTAGCTTAGTGTGTGTGTGTCTGATTGTGTTTGTATGTACATATACTCAAAGTAAAGGGTCTCCTACGGTCGGTTACTTCCGACTGTAGCCTCCGGTCCCACTGATCTGCCCCGTCCCTATATTTTGATTCTTAATCTTCAAAATTCTTGTTAAGTTCCCTAAAAAATATTTTAATGCAATTTTTTATATAATATTTTAAGTTTTTTTGCAAGTTTCCAATAAAAAAAGTATTTCTAAATTTCCAAAATTTATGTCAGCACGAAGCCAAGTACATTTTGTTTCCTGGCACTCCAGTTTGTGTACTTAAATCGTGCAAATAAGATTAACTTTCCATTGAATGCGGTTGTTTTTTTGTGCCTCTTGAAGGCCATGCAAAATTACGAAAAGGTTTTTTTGCGCTTGTTTTGATTCCTTTTTAGTCGTTTGCCCTTTTGCCGGAACAGCAGCGTGTTTGTATTTGCTGTTGTTATTTCTGATGGCACAGTTGTTGTTGTTTTACAGTTGGCCCAACTCAATTGAGTGTAAAACAATTTCATTAAACTCGCAGTCTCCCAGGGCGGCACAGCGGCAGCTTTTGTGTTTACGGAGGAAGCAGCATGTGCTGCCCGCCATTTGTCTATAAGTAAGCATATCTATCTATCTATATAGTCATATAGCTATCTATACATCCTATATGCTTTTATTGAACAATCTAGCCAATGACAAAGGCAACAACAACCTCTTTCTCCCTCGTTCTAACCGAATCCTTTTGCTTGGCTTCCTCAACATTGTCGTTGTGTGTGCTCCACTTTGTTCTATTTTTATTATTATTATTTTATTGTCTCAATGCAGTGAACAAGCGCTGGTAAAGCAGATGCCACAAGAGCAATGAAGCTGTAGAGGCCGGGGGGAGGAAGAAGGTGAACGCCATTGCAATTTATTGCATACGCTTTGACAACATGTTTGCAGGCATTTTTATCATTTCCGCATTTATGTGGCTTCCGCTTGAGCTGCAAGCAAAACTAAGAAGTCGCCGTTCTGCTTTATTGCCTCAGTTTGTTGGTCATACCACACTCATATCTCTCCATGTTCTTCGCATATCTTTTCTCTCTGCTCGCAGGGTGCCTCAATATGCAGCAATACTGCCAGCATGCGTTCCATACCGAACACTGGCCAAACGAATGGCTTCTTTGCAATTTATTGAACCAAACTGGACAAAAGGTGGACCCAAGCAAACCGTACGAGCTCGAAAAGTCAACGATTGGGTCGCGGCAGTTTAGGCGAACGGGTTTATTCAGGTTTGCTGATATGAACTAATGCATAAAATACGATACTTTTGCATCTACGTATGTATGGAAACGAATAACGAATAGCCCAGCAATAGCATGAACAACTTGTGTCATGTGCAAGCAACTAAAATTCAATAAAACTATTTTCATTTTAGCAAATTTCAAAATAACTCACAAAGTATTCTATATAATTTTATCTCTATAATTAAATAATTTAAATTTATTTTATGTGGTTTTGTTTTTTAATTCAATAAGTGTTGAACCCGTACTGCAGAAAATTGTACCTTGACAATTTATTTTATTGGAATTGAACATGAAAAGGTAGAGAGAAAAATATGCTTTACAGTCTGCTTAACACTGCTGGCTGCTTAACTATTAAAAGCAAAATTATAAAAATGTTGCACTAAAATTGTCTACCGTCTTGTAGCCAAGTCAAAGGCAGTACGATACAAAAAAATCAAGAAGCAAAAAATATTACTAGCCATGGCTGGTTGGCCAGTTGGCCGCATGGCCGCTTGGCTGCCTCGATGTGAGCCTTGTTAAGGGTCAGTAATAAATCTCAGCAGCTTGTGCTGTAACTTAAATTAAATGCTGGAAATCGCTTGGGCTGGTGTTCTGCCCTTTCTTCTTGGCTGTTGCTGCCGGCTTGTGTGCCTTACGTTGCTGACACGCAACCGGACAGAAGTCGAGGCAGTCAAGAATAAACAAAAAAAGCCAGTTGAAATATGCGTTGCTTTAGTAAACTGAAAAAAATTGAAGCAATGCAGCCAAACGTGAGCTGAACAGAGAGAGAAAAAGGTTAGCCGAAAAATTAAATAGAGTTTTCAAAACAAGTGACTAAATATGCTGCAATTGCCCATGCCTCAGTTGCAGCCAAGTTTCAGTTGAAATCTGGCCTTTTTATGGCTAGTTTTAGATGCAAACAAGCGCCACATGTGTAAAAGTCACGAACCAAAACGAAAAAGTGCACGTGGCAAACCCGGCAAAAACTGTTGTCTACTTTTTGGCGCAAAGCGGTAAATTTATGACTCTTGAAATTTGCGTGTTTGCAACTCCGCCAACAGGAAAAAACTATTACATTCAACAAAATTCTACAAACCTACGCACACATATCGTAAACTGTGTATACAAAATTTTGTAAAAAAAAACATACTAATAAATTTTTCTATTAAAAAGCCACAATCATAATTCACACAAATGTTATATATTGTTAAATGGCCAACAAAGCTCATGTTTTATGATTTCTAATTTAATTTTGATGATCGCCCATCGAACATCGATACATTAAACATTTCGACTATTGGCATTGGCATAAATGTTTCAATAATAGTATGGGTTTTATGCATTTTGCATGCAAATTAAGCGAAAACAAAGCTGCTTATACTTCCATGCCATTATTATTATATTATTTTTTTCTCACGTTATTTATTTGCCAAACTCGGTTCTGTAATTGCCTTGTGAATTATTACACCAATCGCCATATCGTTTAACATGGCAATCAACAAGGGATTTTTTATGGGTTTTTCGTGGATTGCCATAATTTAATGTAATTGTAAACTACTCATTTTAAATTGGAGAGAAAATTCCAACTAACCTAAAACCCATCTTCAATTCTAAGTTGTTGACATACAAATATAGCTTTTAAAAAACTCAATAATTCTCTATTAGTTCCTCCAAAAATAGATTTCTTGTTTAGGCAGAACTAAGCATACCAGATTATTTCTTGGGGTTTAAAACGCATCGTGACATGCCTGAAGTAATTCTACCCTTGCATAAAAAGTAATGTTTTATTGAAGTTTATGTATAATATGAAAATAGTTCTATATTGCTATATCCAGTTTACAACAAAGATAACAACAAAGAATCATTTTGCAACAAAAAAATATTAAAATAGAATAAAGCTTTTGACAATTGCAACAATTTCTCTATAATAACAATTCAATTCTAGCCATTTACAAAAGCCAACTTCAAACCTATACAAAAAAGTAATAGAAAACTGTGCATAAAACTCAGTTTAACTCATACAAAAAATGCTGCAAAAAATAAATCCTGTTGAGCAAAATGTTGGGCAAAATGGAAACTTTCGGCTTATAACTTAAACATGCTGGTGAAGCAGCCCGAATAAAATTGAAATTATGGCAACTACCAACTAATGAACAGCAATAAAAATAAATACAAGTACAGACGGGTAACCCCTGCCCCTGCACTTCAGATTCTGAGTTGTGTTAACTGCAGTGGCAACTGCAGCCAGCAGACAAAGTTTTTGCTTCTCGTTTTGTTGCACACCTGAATGACTTTGATGTGCAACTTATAGGGAGGGCCTCTTGCAACAAAGAACCAAATAAAAAGAAGCCAAACAAAGAGCTCCTATACCATGGCCAAAACTATGTCAATGTCTCTCCATACACGGCATAGACTGATGCTCGGCTTAGAGCTACAGCATATACTGATATAGCTTTATGATTATCAATTTTACGCTCCGTAAGCAGAGCAACTAAATGAACAATGCGAAGATTTTCCAAACACTTCGCTAAAAATTCGTACATTCCTGATTTCCTCACAAAAACTGTAGCATACTTCTGTGCGCCTCTGTCAAGTGTTCGCCTCAGTTGAACGAATCTGACTAAAATGACGAAACCCAGGCTGCAAAACCCGATTCAAACTTCGGCTCGTTTCGCGCTCGGCAGAAGCTTTCGCTCTCTTAAGGTTTGCAGACAATTCGAGAGCGTTCTCTTTGCTGTGCGAATAGGAAGGCATGATATTGCTTGCGCCGCCAAAACGAGACGCAGATAGCATGGCGCACTCTTCCCCCACGGAAGCTGCGTCAAGTGCCACTTGTGACGCTTTGGCAGAACAAATGTTAATAAAGCATGCGACAGCGGGTGAACTGAAAGCCGAGACTGCGTCCATTGTGTGAGTGTATGCGTGTGTGTGTCTCATGCAACATTTGCTCTCTGTGTTGTTGGTTCTGTTACGGTTACAGTTACTCTTGTTGTTGTTTGTTATTGTTGCTGTTGTTGTTGTTATTGTTGTTAGCCTAGTGCTGACTAGTGGCCTAGTCACACCGCCACAGTGGTCAATTTGGCCAAAGTAAACAATGATGTAAATTGAGAGATAATATTATTATTATTATTCATATTTAAACTAAGAATAAAATGCTTACTATTCATATTAATCTTAGAAATAATATCAAATATATCAACAATAAATATCAATAAAATCAATCTTCTTAGGTACTTAACATTTTTTCTTTTCTGACTTCTCCCTATTTAAGACACACAAATCGTTGTTGTAAGGGAAACCGAAGAGCTATTCAAATTAACGTATTAAGGGATCAGAAAAAAAGGAATTTTTTATATCCTCTATTGTATTAAGAAAACTTTGTATTTCGATGCTGCAGTTTTGCTTAAAAAGTAAAAGTAATTGTAACGCAAGTAACAGCAGTTTACATTGGCCATTTTT